>BPLR01004754.1:0-220689 GCA_021605095.1 Caerostris extrusa
CATTGAATTCTTTGTTCATCCAAAAATTGTTTTTAATTTTTTGTTTTTCTAATTAATTTTGGAATGAAATTTCAATAGTGAGAAATACATCCAGCACCTTTTCCATTTCATCGATGCTACATTGAAAGTGCAGCCCAGAAAAAAAAAATGTACTAATGAGATGCAAAAATAATTTTCACTCCAGAAATGATACTCTTCTTGAAAGTTTGAAAGTTTTGTGTTTCTTATATTATCAATTCAAAAATTAATGTCAAAGAAACTGCTATAAGCAGAAATGCATAAAATGATGATATACTTTAAAGTTGGCACAAAAATAAAATAATTAAAATGAAAATTCTCAACAATATACAGCCTGAGTAAAAACTTTAAGGCCACCAGTCATTTTTTAAAAATAAATATAATATAATCGTGTAATTACCATTGCAACTACTAGCTCGTGACAGCGCTGCAATTTTCATATTTGTCATACGTTTCTTCGAAGTATTGGTGATCTTTGTGAAGATGGCGAAGGGTAAGAAGTTAACTGATCGTGAAAGAGGACAGATCGAAGCTTTGTCTTCAACAGGAATGAATAGTCGTGCTATTGCGATAAAGATAGGAAGATCAAAGACTGTAGTCAACAATTTTTTAAAATTGAAAGACAATTATGGTAAAAAAGAAATACTGGGGAGACCTAAAGCTTTGTCCTCGCGTGATGAAAGAAAGAGTTTGCCAACTTGCATCTACTGGAAAGTACTCAACCAGGAAACTGATTCCGACGACAGGTTTAAAAGTTTGTCAAAAAACGATTTAAAACACAATTAGAAGGTCTGGAAGGTACACTTATACAGCAAAATTGACTAAGCCTCAGTTACTGCAGAGACACACAAAATAGAGGGTTTGAACTTTTATGAGAAAGTCATGACCTGGGACAACCAATGCATAGAAATTATTTTCTGACAAAAAAAAAAAAAAAAAAATGGAATTTCTACTGCCATGATATAAGAAATGAAAAAAATATATTCTCCAAGCGCCAATTAGGTGGAGGGTCTGTCATGACTTGGGGCTGTTTTCTTACAATGGTGTGGGCTCAATTGCATTCGTTTCAGGTAGAATGAATTCACAAGGATACCAAAATGTCTAGCAAATCATCTTTTGCCAAATGCTGAATGTCTTGTGGAGAAAATTGGAAATATCAGCAAGACAATGCACCGATCCATTTGAGTAACAGCACAAAAAATTGGTTCCAAGTCAATGAATGGTATAAAACCGACTCCACCCTTTGTCAAAGACTCGTTTCATCCATGAAAACAAGAATATTTGAAGTAATTCAGTAATGGCTCCTACACAACCTTCTAAGAATTTGTAATTTTTTTCTTATATGCTATTTTCTATGTTGGCCTTAAAGTTTTTACTCAGGCTCAAATATTCATCTGTGTGTTCTGTAATATTTTCTAATAATAAAATATTTGCAAATTAGTTTTCTACTTTTTTACTTTTATTTAAGCTCAATAATTATCAATCAAGTGGTATTTTAATTCCTCAGTTTAAATGTTTCCATTTTCTCAAAAATGTCTACTGGCCTTAAAGTTTTTATTCAGACTATATATATATTTTTTTTTGAAGTAGGAAAAGTTTGCTTTTAGCTACCGATTTAAGTCATTGGTTAATTTTTTATTTAGTAAAAGCTATTGCAAATTTGTGGCAATAAGTTGAAATTCTTGTTTGATATTTCAGTAAGGAATTTTCATTTTGTATGTGAGGGACAGGTATATTGCACAGTCCAGTCACATTAATGTGGCCACCTGTCAAAAGCCAGAATAACCACCTTTGGCAGAGCAGACCGATTGCAATTCGATTAAGGTAATTAACGATTGAAATGCTTTCCGATGCCCTAGGACATCCTTTATATACACTCCACTGCAATGTGCTGCCACCTGCCTTTTGTGATTGGTTATTTCACGTCGACGTCGAAAGTAGGTGGTGGTCACATTAATGTGACTGGACTGTGTTTTTCGTGCATAATTGCATACAGCGCATTTTAAATTAACACAGGATTTTTTTGTTTACTTGGTAAAAAATTATCCTTATATCTCCTACATTACTTATTTTTGTGTATCTATTGTAGCATTTTTATCTCACGAGAAAAGTTTTTGACGTTTCATTCCCAGGACAGAGGAATGTATGTTATTTGATAAATATATAATAAACCCATTACTCAAATATGATAGCAGACGAGCTTTATTGTGTGTAGTTAAATTACATGCAATTAAAGTTTTGTACTAAGGAGAACAACCTGCCATTCAGTATCATGTATAATGAGGAAATTAGCATATGTCAGTGCGACCTTCACAGGTCGAAACAACTATAGATTGAATATGAACTAGACCAGGGATGGGCAAACTACGGCCTGCGGGCCAACTCCGGCCCGCCGGAAGGTTCTATCCGGCCCGCGGATTGAATTTTAATTTGCCGGTCTGAGGCAAATTAAAAGAAATACATATTTATATATTATATACCCATCACCTTTTCTACTTTGATTAAATATTTTTTTCCTTCCTTTATTTCAAAAGACTGATGGTTTTTTTTTTTTTTTTTTTTTTTGTTCTTTTTCACTTTCTCTATTTTGTTCTACAAAATATAAATCGACAGAAATAACAAGCACAGACAGCTTTCAATCGGTAAAAGTGTTAAAAAGCGGAAGTTCTATGTTAGTTAACGCCAACAAGCGTTATCTCTTTCTCGAGGAGCAGACTTATGGGAATCCAATATAGGTGAATTAGACCTCACATGAGGCAAACAGCGCATTTTAAGTTCCAGCCAGCGGCGTTTTCTTTTGACGCGAGTTCTAATATTATGGATTGCGTATGGTAAGATTGCGGACACATAGCATCATTGTGAATAGTGGTGAAATTATTAAAAGCGTAGCGTAGCTAGTGCTTTTTGTGTTATTCGTAAAATATTTCAAAAATAAATTATATATATGTTATTGATTAATAATATTATAAATATTATGGCAGTGATAAATGGTTATTAATATTTTTAAAATTTTAGAAAAATTTATCTTGGCCCGCCAAACTTTTTTTTTTTCTTCGATTTTTGGCCCGCGACCCGAAAAAGTTTGCCCATCCCTGAACTACACTATCGGTTGTTCCATCGTGATGAGTGAATGACCCCGAGTTGAAAAATGTCTACTGCAATGAGAAGGGGAAGCTGACCCTTTTCCTCCTCTTGACGGATTGTCTTAAAGAGGAGTTTTTGGAGACGCAGGGAGAAAGTTCTGCGAGGTGGACCAGAATTATTTTTTTTTCTTCCCTCTGAAGTGACTGAATAGGCCAGAGATTCTTCAAAGTGGTTTCGTGTTTCACGTCGTGTGATAATTTAGGTCTGCCGCAAGCCAGCAATTAGATTCGATGTAGACTCGAGAACTTTGAAAATATTCTCTGAGTTATTGGAGTGAACTGTACTTGTGATTTAATCGTGCACTTGTGCAAAAAAAAAAAAAAAAAAAAAAATTATTATTATTATTTTTTTTTTTTTTTTTTGTACAACAAGCTTGGGCTGAAAAGTTTGTAGGCTGATGACACATAGATTGCCATACTAGTATTAAATCCATATGAGTTTTAGTTAGCCCAAACCTTCAAAAGACACGTGTATAAATTTGACAGCTGTAGCACTATTAGTATGTGAGGTATAGCATTTTTAGTGAAGCAACTTTTGTTAGTTTGAAAAAAAATGGATAGAAAGGAATTTCGTATGTTATTAAAGAATTGCGTTTTGGCGAAAAAAAAAAAAATTCTATTGAAGCCAAGGCGTGGCTTGATAAACATTATTCGGACTTTGCACCAGGAAAATCAACCGTAGAGAAGTGGTTTGCTAAATTTAAACGAGGCGAAATGAGCACCGAGGACGCTCAAAGAGGCTGTTACCGACGAAAACATTAAAAAGTCCACAAAATAATTTCTGATAACCGCAAAGTGAAGTGGATTGAGATAGCTGAGACCCTGAAGATATTGAAGGAACTTGTTGGACATATCGTGCATGAATATTTGGATATGCGAAAGCTCTGTTCAAAGTGGGTGCCGCGCGAGCTCACAATCGACCCAAAACAACAACGAATTGATAATTCTAAGCAGTGTTTGGAGCTGTTCAATCGTAATAAATCCGAATTTATGCGTCGATATGTGACATTGGATGAAACATGGCTCCATCATTTCACACCTGTCCAATCGATAGTCAGCCGAGTGGACTGAACGGGATGAACACTAAAAGTGCTATAACTTCACTAAAAATGCTATAACTCACATACTAATAGTGCAACAGCTGCCAAATTTATACACGTGTCTTTTGAAGGTTAGGGCTAACTTAAAATCATATGGATTTAATAATAGTAGCGCCATCTATGTGCCAGCCTACGAACATTTCATCCCACCTGTTAATAACGCAGTGTACATAATTTGTATATATATATAGTACTTTGTATATAAAAATTAAAGTGTTTCCATGAACCTGAAAGTGGTCCTCTTCTTAAAGCCGTTATAGGTCTAATATGGGCCGAAACGTTACAAAGATGCAGACCGTTTTTATTTTTGTATCTGATCAATTTTGAATTGTTTTTCGCTCGGTTTAAAGTTTAAAGATTAGTATTGAACCAATTATCGATGCAAAATTTAAAGCACCCGTATACATTCCATTTGGTCATGTCATTCCATAACTAACGTAGTAGACCCAAATAAAAATTTAAAAAGGAAAATTATCATTCTTTTTGAAAATCTTTGCCAAAATTGCGCAGCCCTGATGATCAACTGGGTAGAGCTCTGGCCTTTGGTGATTCAGGTTCGAATTCTGGCTGTGGCATGGATGTTTGTGAGTGGTTCGGAATCCACATTAAACTGTAGGTCCCGGTCTAATTAGCCTAAGATATGCAAAACAGGACCGCAGACCGACAAACCAAGCCATTGAAAGATAATGTTGAAGTGATATTTTCCCTTGATTTATTTTATTTAAAAAATCAAATAAATTGAAAAAAAATAAATAAATGATTTCAGTTCACACTTTACAATTTGCTGTAAGCTGAAAACAAGGTAATTCTTCTTTTAGTTTACAAATTTTAATGATTCTGGAAGTAGTTAACTAAATTAAAGAGAATCACCCAATCTTTAACAGCCTCTGCAATGGTATTATTTTATTTTCTTATCCTATTATTAAACAGTGTTAGGAGACTCTAGAATCAATCAACTCATATAGATTTCAGAGAAACAAGTTCAGGTGATAAATATTTCTCCTCATTTTATCTGGCGTAAGGGCTACTACTACTACACCACACCACATCATCCATTCGAAAATAGTATGGCAGTGTTGTTTTAGAATGCCGCCTAATGTGAGATGCATGCGTATTTCTGCTTTACCGTCACTTGGTGAAATAGTTTTTTTTTTTTTTAATAAATAAAAGAAAAACATTGACTGGCAAGACATTATCATACAATCGACATTTGAATACTAAGAAGATAAACTTTAAACCACAGAGCAACTCTCAATACAACTAGTAAGTAGGGAAATTTAATTCAAATTGGAGCGGCTTGTTTGAGTACAACTGCTGCATAGACAAAAAGCTTCTTGATGAGTTAAGCATTATGTTCAGTTGCTTATAGTTGCGGTTACAGTTCTTGATTTATAACAAATGCCTTTTGAAAAACATATTCCCATCTGTCTAGAGCTCGGCAGATTTTTTAATTTTTTTCATAGGGGTCCAAGATTGTGCTTTCCAGCTCGCTACTTCATCATTATTGAGTTCTGGGTGGTTTAAACAAAGTACTTTGGACACACACTTTTATTTTGATGTTGGAGGAGCGTTGCTTTAAATCAATGCCCATTGAAATAGTATGCCACACATTTTATATCTAGAAATATATAATTAATAGAAAATAAAAGAGAAATGTATTAGTATAAATTAAGAGAGAGAAAAAAAAATTTTTTTTGAAGATTTTAAAAATGTATAAAAGATGAAATCAGAAGAAACTATAACATTAGAAGGAAGATCACCATCCGGTGGGTCTTGCAGTAATGGCACTTCAGATAAAGGAATGAGGGGAAAAAACAACGGATTATATGTTGAGAACAGTACGCGGTCTTTTCCAATTCCTTCTATTAGCTCACACTCTCCCTATATATATCTTGATCAAATTTTCAATCGTTCATAAAATACTTTTTATTCATCCACTCAAATTCAAGAACATTTTTTTAACTTGTAGTGGATGACACTGGATGTTAATACAGTTTTTTTCACATATTATTTCATTCATTAAATTTAATTAATTAATTTTAGTTTTGTTTTTAGATTTAAGTTGCATATATTTGCCAATAGAGGGCGACAGATAAACTTAAAAAAAATGAATGAAAATTATTTAGAAAGGACTTTCTGAAATAGAGTGAAAAAAAGTAGGAATTGACTTAAATTTTTTTTTTTTATATATTACTTGTTTTATTTTTAAACAAAGAAATATCATACCTAGGAAGAAAATTTGTAAACCAATTGCAAGTGTCAGGAAGATTATTATAGAAATTTTAAGTATACATTGGCAAATGTTTGGGAAGTTGAGCGATTGACTAATATCCAGATTCCTGAAGTACCAAGGTGAGTGGGTGATCATCCGAAGGATTTTGTTTGCAAGTCTTTGGATGATTCCCAGTTACTTTTTGCTGCGGACCCCAAACTAGGCTTGCATAAGTAATCATGGGACGCACGTAATATATGTAAATAAGCATTTTGATATGTAGCTACAGGTTAAGAGTTTTTACAAATTAGAGGATAGAAGATGCGGATAGCTTCATTAAATTTATTTCGGAATCATTATTGAGTGGTTAATCTTTAAAAACAATAAAATTTGCTCAAGAATTACAATGTTTTTTATATTTGAATATAGTTTATAAATTATTTCTTCAATGAAACTTGTATGTTATAACATTCATTGATATTCAAATGAACCTTCTAAGCATTACTGATCTCATTTTTTGTGAAATTTTGGAAAAGATTAAATCAGTAACAATAATCTCATAGTATTAAAAAGTACCCAGTTAAAACATATACTTAAAATTATTATTTACAATGTCAAAGCAATACAAAATCACCAGGATGAGTGATTTTATTTTAACTTTCAATGAAGAGCAATTTAACCCATGTAGAATCAAAGTACCTAAGACCTTCAAACCTGCGTAGGACAGTGGCACAACGGATAACGCCCCTGATTACGGATCAGGAGATTCCCTGTTCGAATCCTTCCTGGCTCGACATATTCGCATTTAACCTTTGTTTAACTCTCAAATAAATTATTGTAAGAACCATAGTACCGGGACCTCGTTTAAAAACATTAAAAAACTTTTTAGTCACGCTTTAGAGTTAACCAAACTAAAAAGTAAAAAATAATTGTTAATATAAGAATAAAATGACTGACGAGAAAATGAATGTCACTGTTAGAAAAGCGTGGGGTGCTCGATATCAATCGTTATAGTGTTTCACTAGTTTCATTCCGAAATGCAGAGTTAGTTTAAAAATGTTATACAAAGCACCCACGCTTTTAGAACAGTGACATTCATTTCTCGTCAGTCATTTTTATTCTTATGTTAACAATTATTTTTACTTTTTAGTTTGATTAACTCTAAAAGCGTGTTTTTAGTTTTTTTTTTTAAACTATAATTTATTTTTGCCATTTTAAAGATGTAGTATTTGCACTCACTTAATTAATGCCTTCAAGATATTCTAGTACTCTGAATGTGCTTACGAGAAACATACATGTCCTATAAAAATAACAGTATCAGATTATCTGGCAGCAAAAATATTATTGAATCTAGTGAGTTTTAATGTTTTTAAGTTTAGTTGAGTAAGTTTTAATCACGAAGTCGTTATACTTATAATACATTAAATATTTGTTCGTAACAGTAAAACAGCTTCGATAAGATTATTTCATTGTTCTAAGATAAATTTTTATAAGCCTTAGTGATGGTACTAACGTGGCCGTGTTAAGCCTTAAAAGATAAGTCTCTCAACATGATTCGGTTTTTGATAAAACAATAACTGTCTTCGCCAATGGTTGTATTATTGAAGGATACCTTAACATTTAATTTTAACATTAATTCTCAAAATTTTGGAAAAATTAAAATTATTTTTATAAAGAGTAAGGATTCAGATTTTTATACCAACACTTTGAAAATATGTCCACTTCCCCACTTCTGATTCAAATTGAAACAAAGAATTTCACACCCACATATTATATCTTTAATAGTTATTCATAATTAAATAAAAATACAATACAAAGCACGTGACTTCATATGACATGGAGTTCTGGGTGGTTTAAAAGTACTTTGGCTGCGGAGCAGCCACACTATCTTGATGTTGGAGAAGCGTTGCTTTTAGGTCAATGCCCATTGAAATGTTATGCCACACATTTTATATCTAGAAATATATAATTAATGAAATACAAAGAGAATGTAATGAAATGAAAAGAAACTGCAACATTAGAAAGGGAGGCCCACCATCCGGTGGGTCTTGCAGTAATGGCACTTCAGATGAAGGAATGAGGGGAAAAAACAACGGATTTTTATGTTAAGAACAGTATCAGTCTTTTTCTACTTTTAAACGAAGAAATATCTTACTTAGGAAGAGAATTTAAAACCGAATTGCAAGTGTGAGGAAGATTATTACGTATAAATTGGCGAATTTAAGTATAAATTAGAAATTTTAAGTATAAATTGGCGAATGTTTGGAAAGTTAAGCGATTGTCTAATATCCTGATTCCTGAAGTACCAAGGTGAGTGGGTGATCATCCGAAGGATTTTGTTTTCAAGTCTTTGGATGAATGGCAAGTTACTTTTGCTGCGGAGACTCAAACTTGACTTGCATAAGTAATTATGGGACGCATGAAATATATGTAAATAAGCATTTTGTTATGTAGCGACAGGTTAGGTTTCTACAAATTAGAGAATAGAAATGCGGATACTTTATTAAATTTATTTAGGGGTTTTTTAATATGCTGAGAGTAAGAGATATTTTTATCAAAAGTGATACCAAGATATTTAACTTGTTTGGACCAAGAGATTGTTCTGTTATAAATAGTGATAGTTGGGTTAGTAAATTTCCATTTGCGAATAAAGAGAACAACCTCAGTTTTGTCAGTATTGAGTTTATTTTCCAGCGGGTCTGAAAGGATTTGATATAATTTTGAAGAGTAAAAGTGATAACCAATCGGTTATTATTTTGACATAACATATCCACATCATCAACATAGAGAATGATTTTGATATCTGGAGATTGTGGAATATTATTGATGAAAATATTATATAGAGAGGGCTAAAGAAGAGAATCTTGTGGAATTTCTGCCAAGATATTATGAAGAATTGAGTTAATATTATTAGCAGATAATTATGAAGAGAGTAATTATTGTTTTTAAAACAAATAATTTGACTTTTATTTTCTTTTATGTGCTCATTTTGGTAAAATCATATAACTTTTGCCAGAACAATTCATGCACCATAAAAAGAAATAAGGAACTAAAAAATAAATAATAAGGAAATAAAAAAAAACAATAAGGAAACAACAAATGGGAAAAACCACTTTATTTATTGAAAATACTTTTCATCACACAAACTATGACGAAAAACACACACACAAACACAAAAAAACTTATTACCAAAACCTTTAATAACTATTTACATTTAAAAAAATTATTAACAGCGTAATATAGTTGTATAAGATAAGAGTTCTCCTTATATGGCATTAAAACAATTCCCAACCAATATAGTTTAAAAGATTTTCCTCTTTGTTTTTCGTAAAATGAGGAAAGCTGGTACGCATTGTATGCTATTTTTCAATGGATATTAAAAGTTCATGTCGTGGTACGCTAACGAATGAGAGGCCTGAGTGAGACGGAGATCAGCTTTCGATTGGTTAGCGTTCTAGGGTGTGAGATTTTACTATTCGGTGGAAACTCACGTTTATGAATATCTAATTGTTGCTGGAGGACTGTCAACAACATCCAATAAGCTCAACTCTTATATCTAATTTTTAACCTAACTGTAAAAATAGATATTTTGGTGTAGTACTAAAGTACACTATGTACTGTTAACAACAATAAATTTGTCAGAATCATATTCAAAAACAGAAGCTCTTTTTAAGAGTCCTTTATCAAAATGAAGTTATATATATATATATTACTCATATTTGACAAAAATTTTTTTATTCATATTTTTCAAATGTGATATACATGTTTCGGAAAATTGAATAATTAAATGTCAACATTGTTTAAACAGTACTTGTTTTAGACTAAAAGTTCTTTTATAACGTATTTTCTTCAGCAAAATGCCACTATCTGTGTATAAAATCAGTGCAATAATTTCATTAACACTGGTATTTTTGAATTCACCTTCATATTTAGCTCAACATGATGCGCCAAGATGTTCTTTCAGATTTTGAAACATAAAAATTTTTTTTTATACCACAATATTTTTATTATTTTCAACAGTTTTATGGCATCGACAACTGGTCCCTATTTGTACCGAATTTTAACTTAAATTATTTTGATTTTTAACTTACTTTTATTAATTTTTAGTATTTTTAATTTTTTGAGTACCATATATTAATTTTTTTGAAACTTTATCTTGCATCTTTTTACTAACCTTAAGCAGCCAATTAAAATCGTAAATATATATATGAATTAAGAGGAAGTTAAGGGTCTATCCCCATTGATACTCCGTAATCGGTACGCCAATTGCCAGTAGACAAACCTCCTGGTTTTGTCGGACTTACAGTCATATTAGACAGGAACCTACGATTTAAAGTGGATTCGAACCACTACAAACATTCCTGGCAAAGCTGAGTCTGCAACCTGAAATCTGTGGTACCGATAGCTAGTCACTCGGCCATCAGGTTCCATATTGTTTTTAATTAGGAACCTATATTATCAATTAGAATATATATTATTCTTGTAAATGTGCACTCAATGATGTAAAAACTATATAAAATGTTTTAAGCATATTGTAAACAAGTAATATAAAAAATAAAAAAAAAAAAAATTTAAAGTCAATTCCTACTTTTTTTCAACTCTATTGCAGAAAGTCCTTTATAAATAATTTTCATTCGTTTTTGAAGTTTATCTGGCGCCATCTATTGGTAGAATGCAATTGAATCGACATATGCAACTTAAATCTAAAAAAAACTAAAATTAATTAATTAAATTTAATGAATGAATTAATATTGCAAAAACTGTATTAACATCCAGTGTCATCCACTACAAGTTTCAAAAAATGTATCTGAACTTGAGTGGATGAATAAAAATATTTTAGGAACGATTGAAAATTTGAACAAGATATATATAGGGAGAGTGTGAGCTAATGGAAGGAATTGAAAAAAAAGAAAAACAAGACAGTTTCCGTAACCAACGAATACTTTTGATTTTCTTTTATAAAATAATTTCTTAGTTCTTTGTAAAGCATACAACAACCGATTTTTATAAAAAAAATGATCGAGAAAAAAGTTCCGATCATTCAGATTCAGATATTCGAATATTCTTTTTAACTACTGTTCTAAACGAATTTCTTATACGATCAAGCGTAATGATTCTATTCATTCCATAATTTGGATGCCAAAATATAAAGTATGAGTAAAAATATTAGCATGCAAAAAGTGAGTTATTTGAATTTTGATTAACTGGATTAGGAGGAATATCTCTAATAATACCACAATTCTTGTGCATTCGTTTTCGAACAACATTTGCACGACTTCTTTGAGCTTTATTTGCAATATCAAAATTAGAAGAAGTAGTGAAATGCGAAATTTTATTGCCCGGTCCGCGAATCATAATCATAGTATTTCTTTTACAATTCAGGATATCCATTGATGTGGCACTGCCACGGGTTAATTTAGGATTCATGTATATTTTAGTATAAGATTGTTTTGTTTAACACGATTTGTATTAAAGGATTTCTTTTTCCGCCATATATGAACAGTTACTGTAGTTTCAAAGCAAGCTGCAATCTTGAATTTCACAACATTAAAAATGGGTTTTTAAACAGTTCATGTTTTTAGCAAAAATACTTTTTAAACCACATTTTGCCACCTCTTCTTTCACCACTTTGTGAAAACCGCCGCCAGCATTATCTATGTACAAAAGCAGTGCTCCAGGTTTCATCGACACTAATATGTCCTGAAATAAATATTAAAAAAATATATATATATATACATATAATTATAACCTAACTGTATATATATATGCAGGGAGATTATAATTAACCACTCATCACAATGAATTCAGATTTGAAAGCGAGGAGTTCAGATATGAAAAGAAAATATATATATATATATATATATATATATATATATATATATATATATATGTGTGTGTGTGTGTGTGTGTGTGTGTATATATATATATATACATGGTGATTATAATTAAGCTTCCCTTTCAAAATATTGTACAAAAAGAACCATTCTCCACACTGAGTTCAAATTGGAACTGAAGATACCTTAAGAAGGGGGAACGGTATGGTATCAAAAAAAGTTCCATCGATGTTTCCCATCCGACTTACACTGGTGTCCAAAAGTTAAGCATAAACCGTAAAATGCGAAAAACATGGAGTAAATATTCGTAAAATTATTCCAAATTTCTTGCGGATATTAATTGGGTGAAGAAGAAACATTGGGTTTATGTAAAACTTTTCAGTCGACTACGCCCTGCGCATGTCGGAACGCAGAGAAACCGATTCACGCAGCATGGGCAGTTCAGACAAGTTTCGTGCAACTGCTGTGCGAAGAAATGTTGTTAACCATCAAACAAGGTGAATGATGGCACAAAGACGCCAATTGGACATGTTTGCGAAAGAAAAGAATCGTTGGAATGCTGGAATCCGGACGATCACAAACCGAAGTGTCTCGAATTTTGAATGTGGAGCAGTCTGTGATCTCAAGACTGTGGCAGAGGTTTCAAAGAACGGGAGATGTTACCCGACAACCAGTATCAGGTCGACCAAGAGTCACAACTCCTAGCCAATACCGATATCTGGTAATAAGTGCGCGACGTCAGAGGGGCAGTACTGCCAGAGCACTGGGTTCGGCGCTCACAGTCGCCACAGGAATACGAATTTCGAGACAAACTGTTTACAGGAGACTCAATCATGCTGTATGCCAGAAGAAAAGCAGTTTGCATTCCCCTCACGTCTGCGCATAAACGCGCTCGTTTGAACTGGAGTTTGAAACATCAACATTGGAGTGTGGGTGAGTGGGCCAATGTGATGTTCAGGGACGAGTCCCGGTTTAGTCTGAGTAATGATTCTCGTTGGGTAACGATATGGAGAGAACGTGGAACACGTTTTGTACCAAGAAACATAACGGAGACATAATTTTCCTTCAAGGGGAGTAATGGTATGGGCAGGCATCATGATGGACGGCCGCTCAGACCTCCATTTCTTTGACACGGGGTCTGTGACTGGTGAAAGATACTGAGACGAAGTTCTTGAGCCTTATGTTCGCTTGACTTCATATTCATGGATGATAATGCGCCATGTCACCGATCGGTGCTGGTAGATGACTTCCTTGAAACGGAAAACATCCAGCGCATGTCGTGGCCTGCGAACTCCCCTGATTTAAATCCCATCGAGCATGTATTGAATATGCTCGGGAGACAAATGCAGCCCTTTCGCACCCACCAAGCTCCGTTACAGAACTGAAGAGAGCTCTCAAGAAGCTTGGAACCGTTTGAGCCCACAACTCATTCATCATCTCATAGCAAGTATGGTAAATTGCTGTGCAGCGTGCCTGGCTGTCAGAGATGACCACACGCCTTATTAAACTGCAGCATCAGTTTTTTATTTAATGTTTTTCTTTCATTTTTTCTTTAAAGTGTGAACCCTTGCTATTCTCAGTTTTCTTTCAAACTGCTACTTTGGATAATAAAATTAATTATTATCGTTCTTTTGATTTGCTTTCTTATTTTATAACCATTTTACACTCGCATATCACGTATCCCGCCATTCTGATTTACAGTTCCTTCTTTATTCACATAATTATGCTTAGCTTTTGGACACCAGTGTAGTATGACCTTGCCGTGATGGATGGGCTTTCCACGAACAGTGTCACAACTGTTGAATGACTTGGGAGTCACTTTTTTCGTCAAAAAAACCGAAGCAATCAAGCACATTGAACACTACAGTGGGTTTAATCTGAAACTCATGCCAAATACGTTGTCATTTCGATTCAAAACATCATTGACAGCCGAATTCACTTTCTTTATGCTGCTCACAGCGCCATCCATTAATACACTTTGGAACTTTTTGATGCCGTACTGTTTCCCCCTTCTTCAAGTATCTTCAGTTCAAATTTGAACTGACTGTGATGTGTAGGTCTTTTTACAGCTTTTTGAATGTGGGACTTTGATTACAATCACCCTGTATATATAAACGTATTTTCTTGTGAATTAAAAATGCTCATGCCAATTATATTTTAGATCAATAAATACATAACAATTTGCTGTATTTATAAATAAATATATATAAAAAAATTATAAATTGTATCAAAATTCAAAATTATTTCAATGTTTATTTTTGACAATTTTTTAAAATATAATTTTGTTTCCAATGGCGGGTACAAAAGACACAACTGGAGACATGCAGAACAAAACAAACAGAACAGAACAAAACAATATAAAACAGCAAATGGCAACAGAAGAAAAGTCTACGGATCCATTCGGCTCCTAGCCTCCCAATATCGCTCCCACAAAGATGAGGCACAGAACACAGGACGGCGTTGAATTTAAGCACAGTCCACAAGTTCCGAAGGTTACAAAGCCTGCAGCAAAGATCTTGAAGTACATTTATGCCGTGTAAATGCCTAGCAAGGCAATCGTGGCCAATAACGAGACGAATCTCCGCAACTGTCTTCCTCCCTAGGCCACTCAGAAAGATTTGAACTACTTTTCCACCAAGGCGTTTGGCAATTTCTCCCCAAAAAGCTCTTTATCTAGGTTGTTCTTGGAGATTGATTTAATGAATAATCTTACATTGTGGAAAGGGACTTGAAGATCATCAAAAGTTTGAATGATCGCTGCCCCCCCCTTTTTGTAAAAGATCAGCGATCATTCCAACTTATGATCATGAAGAAACCTTTCAATAATGTAAGATTATTCATTCAGTCAACCGTAAGGTTAACTGCTCTTTATAATTATAATAACAGCTGTATGTTTTCAAAAAAAAAGTTATGACCAATTTATTTTAGCGTAATGAAAAGTTAATTTTATAAGAAAAATACCATAATTGTTATATATAATTAAATAGTATCCGTAATTAAAGCTCAATGATCGATTAAATAAGAGACACAAAATTCTGAACTTTGAATAGTTTAAAACAATTTTAAAAATCAATAATACAATATAATTTTTGATCTATTTCTATTCAAATTATTAAACCCAACTATCACTATTTATAACACAATTAACTCTCGGTCCAAACAAGTTAAATATCTTGGCATCAACCTTGAAAAAAATCTCACTTATTCTCAGCACATTAAAAACCTCCGAAATAAATTTAATAAAGCTATCCTCATCTTTTATCCTCTAATTTGTAAAAACTCTACCTTGCCGCTACTTAACAAAATGCTTATTTGCGAGTATTGCATGCGTCCTATGAGCACTTATGCAAGGCCAGTTTGGGGCTCCGCAGCAAAAAGTAACTCGGAAATCATCCAAAGACTTGAAAACAAAATTCTTCAGATGATCACCCACTCACCTTGGTACTTCAGGAATTAGGATATTAGACAATCGCTAAACCTCCCAAATATTCGCCAATGTATACTTAAATTTTCTACACTAATCTTCCTCACGCTTGCAATTCGGTTTTAAATTCTCTTCCTAGGTATGATATTTCTTTGTTTAAAAATAGAAAAAGGCACCGTTCTGTTCTTAACATGTAATCCGTTGTTTTTCCCCTCATTCCTTCATCTGAAGTGCCATTACTGCAAGACCCACCGAATGGCGGGCCTCCTTCTAATGTTGCAGTTTCTTCTCATTTCTTATTTTTACATTTTATTTTTAAAGTTTTGAAGAAAAAAAAAATTTTTTTCTCTCACTCTTAATTTATATTATTACCTTCCTCTTTTATTTTTTATTAATTATTTATTGCTAGATATAAAATGTGTAGCATAAAATTTCAACGGCCATTGACATATAGCAACGCTTCTCCAACATCAAGATAAAAGTGTGTGGCTGCTCTGTAGCCAAAGTACTTTGTATAAACCACCCAAAACTCCTATTCAAAGGATTAAGAATATTCTAAAGTAAATGATTATGTTTTGAGTCAGAAAAAAAGAATGAAATTTAAAAATAATACAGTAAATCCAGGTATATAATATTTTTTTTTTTATTACAATAAAGTGACAATGAGTAAAAAATAGAACACTCGTTTTTTTAAAAATTATTATAGGAACGAAAAACAATGCATTACAACATATTACTTATCAAAGATAAATTTATACATAAAAATCGAGGAATGTTCAAAGTTTGTCTAATTTTTGAGATTCTACACAAATTGTAGAATCTCATTTCAATGAAAATTAAGCACATCCGATGATTTGGTAGGTTGTAGATGAGGTAACTTCTGTGAGATGCAATGAAATATAGGAATACAATGATAGTTGCAAATATATATTTTTTTATATATTAGGTTCTGATTTTTATTTATATCCATTTTTGTGTTCATCTAAAATAAATCATTTGGTACATTGTGGAATGTTAATTTTCTTAGAAAAAGACATTTTTAAACTTTTTTAGAGCTTATTACTGATATATGGAATTGTTTAAATGGAACACCATTCCCTTATTTGAAGATGAGTTGATTAAAAAGAGTCTCCTATGATATAATAAAACAATAATGACGGAATACTGTTCAATAAGAATGTTTTTTTTTTTTCATTTTTGCACATTCATCAATATATGTATTCCAATCTAATGTTTGTAATCTTTGATCAATATATGTATTCCATATTAAGTTTACGTAGAAAAGGTAAAAAAAGTTATAATTTTCAGCGACACGAAAAATACGTTTTTGACTCAAATAAGTAATAATAAAAACAGCAAATCATGCTTTAGGATTTAAAATTATTTCTTTTGATTTACAACAGTTTTAGTTTAAATTTTGTAATTCAATAATCAAGGGGTAATATAATTGAAAAATAAATTACGTATAACATGTTTTGGATAAAACCCAATTAGCATATTTTGGAATAAAAAATCTTTTCGTTTGTCTGAGTCAATAAAAGTTATGATATCACACAGCCACAGCAGCAGCAGTCATCATATTCGTTTGAACGCCCAAAACTTTGTGACTCCACATTTCTCGCTGGTTGAGGATTCGATTCCAGTGATCTGTTGGCTCGAGGCTGACTTCGAACAGGTGGTCGCGCTGGAACATTTCGTTTTGGTGTGCCTTGTTTAGGTCTTGAATTAGCACTGTTATGATGAGCACCAGACGGATGAACGGCGGGGATGCAATACGGTGATTGAGGTTGGACGATTAGTGGCCGGTTCTCCAATACAGGATGAGGTGTATTACGTAAAACATTTCGATTATCGACAGGTACATAAGAAGGAAATCTGTAGTTAATGGCAGGATTATCTACAGTTGGCCTCTGAACAGGTCTGCCAGATCCACGATTGTTGTTTGGTGATACATTAGGATGATTCAAGTCAATAATTGGATTCAAAATACTCGTTCCATCTTCGCATGAGTCATTCATATTGGAATGTGCACGTTGCAGATGCTTACTCCAAATGTGAACAGTCACTTTTGTTTCCAAGCAAGGAGTATATCCAAAACGTTTAACATTGAAACTTGGGTTCGAATAGAGTTCATGCTTCAGGGGACCAAACAGCGTTTTCATCCTGCATACGCCCGCCTCTTTCCTCAACAGTTGATGAAACCCGCCACCTGCATTGTCTATGTAGAGAATCAGTGATCCGGGTTTCATAGCTCTGAATATTTTCTGTAAAAAACGAACAATGCATGAGGCTTTGGGGAACTAATGCAATAGTATTGGGTTGGTGCATAATTATCAGGACGTGCTATATTTTAATAAAAATTAACAATATTTTATAAATGTATGGATGAAAACATCCTTCTACTTTTAGATTCAAAAAATGCGTGTCGATAATCATACTCATATTCGTCATAATATGCTGTACCACTTTGAGAAAGGATGGAAAACAGCGCAGTCCTTTCGCGATCTCAAAGAACTTTTCGGTGAAATCACAATCAGCGAAAGTCGATCCAGGGAATGGTTTGCCTGTTTCAAATCTGGTGGAACTAACTTGGAAGATAAGCCAAGAAGAAGTCGACCATTGGATTTCGACGAACAAGCACTTTTGGCAACCGTGGAAGGGGACGAAAGCTTGACCAATGGAATGCTGCCCGACAACTTCAATGTGGACCATTCAATCATCGTACGTCGTCTCAAAAAGCTTGGAAGGTATGGAAATTGGCTGGATGGGTCCATCAGGATAATGCTCGTTCTCATGTTGAGCGTCGTGTTGTCGAATGCATCGCCAATAAGAACTGGGAATTGCTTCCTCATCCGCCATATTCACCCACAGAAGCGCCTCCGACTACCATGTCAATCAGTCGCTAAAAAACTGGCAGGCGAACAAAGTTTATGATGATTTCGATAACTTAGTGGCAGTTGTCAAAGCATGGATTGCCTCCAAGAACCGTGAAGTCTTTGCCCGTGGAATCGACCGACTTCCAAGCAAATGGAAGCAGTTAGATGGTGACTAAGCTCTAGATTAATCATTTAAAAATGTTACTGTTGAATTTTTATACTTCATTTTTCATAATAAATAGTGTTCAAGAACGCCTGATAATATAGTTCATAAAAGCCTGATAATTATGCACCAATCCAATAATAAAAATTATTATTGTATTGTAAAACTTACTCGATTAAGCAAATATTTTTAGAAACAACATTAACAAAACTTATTTTGTAATAAACGATTTAAAAAGCTATATGTGTGTGGTTCATTTGCCAAATACATTAATTACACACACACACAAACTGATTAAGTTTGCAAACTTTTTTTATTTCAAAAATATATAAATTTAAATAAATAATATAGAATGTATTATTGAAGATTCAATTTTCATTTGATAAGAAAAAAATACAATAAAACTCACTGTATATTAGAAATCGTTATTCTTAAAAAAGATTTCACGAAGCTTAGAGAGTTATTAATAAAGGAAATAATTAATCATCGCATGTACATAATACTACTGTGCCCAAAACCTAAGATCAAGTACTTTTTTAAAAAACTCTTTATTTATTCTTCCAAGTTTATTTCATCGCCTTCAAAGTAATCCCTTCCGGACACAATGCACTTTTGCCAACTTTTTTTCCTTTCCTCAATGCATGTTAAAAGCATATCGGCAGGGATGGCTTTCAAAGCGCGCGGCGATTCACGTTGGATCTTTTCAATCGACTCAAAACAGTGTCCCCGGTGTGGTCTTTTGAGTTTAGGGAATAGACAGAAGTTGCACGGTGTGAATACGATGGACGACTCTAGTTGATGGTCGACCAGAGTGCTCTTCGTCTTCAACGCGTTCTGTGCCTTCTTTGAACTGTTTATACCACTTCTAAATATTTCTTTTTTCGATATAGGAATGCTCACCGAATGCCCTCTGCAACATTCTATAGGTTTCCGCAAACAAAATTGAATGCAAGTCCTTTGCTCAATGAATTCAGATATTTCAAAAATCGCCGGAATCAGTTTTAACGTCTCACAAAGCCAAGCGTAACTCATATACTAATCAATATTTTGACGTCAAATTTCGCAGAGATGTCAAGGACAGTGCTAATAATCTAAAAAGAAAAAAATATATTGCTATTCCATAAGCCCCGGGAATTTAAAATTGAAAATTGGTCTTCTTTTTGGACACAGTAGTATGTACTACATATAAGCTACAAATAAACAAACAAAACACACACAGAAAAAAAAAAATTAAAATCATATGATTATGCGCACGCTTGTTATTCAAAGAAAATTATGAGGAGAGTAATTATTGTTTTAAAACAATTAATTTAACTTTCATTTTCCTTTAGATTCTCATTTTTGGTAAAAGTCACATAACTTTTGACAGAACAATTCACGTATCGAACTGCTGAGAAACGTGAAAAAAAAATAAATAAGGAAACAACAAATGGGAAAAATATCACTTTATTAATTTAAAATACTTTTCATCATACAAACTATGAAGAAAAACATAAAAGAAAACATTCAAAAACCTTTAACAATTATTTACATTTAAAATTATTAACAGCCTAATATAGTTGTATAAGACAGATTACTCATAACGTGGTATTAAAACATTCACAATTAATAGAGTTTAAAAGATTTTCCTCTTTGTTTTCGTAAAATGAGAAAAACTGGTACGCATTGTATGCTATTTTCTCAATGGATATCAAAATTTCATGTCGTGGAACGGTAGCCAATCAGGGGCCTGAGTGAGACGGAGATCAGCTTTCGATTGGTTAGAGATTCTGTGGTGCCAGAGTTTACTATTCGGTAGAAACCCACGTTTATGAATATCTAATTGTTGCTGAAGGACTGTCGGCAACATTAAATTAGCTCAACTCTTACGAGGGTAAGGTGAAAAGTTCCCTGCCTGACAAAGAGATTTCTCTCCAATCAGCAAAAATGTATGTTTCTTGCCTGGGTGCACTTGTCATTAGTTCATATGACAAATTTCAACTTGTTTTCTCAATTAGTTTGTTTACACGAATTTTGCATAAGATGTCTTGCGTGTGTTTCGTTAAAACGGATAAACTTGAATATAAACTTCATAAAATTCTCCGTTTTGGATGGATTAACCCCTAAAGAAATTCATACGGAAAAGTTTACGCGGACTCTTTTCCTTCCCTGTCAACCGTTAAAAAGTGGGCAGCTGAATTTAAACGGGGTCGCAAATCCCTCGAAGATGACCCACGTGAAGGATGGTCAAAAACCGCAACCACACCGGAAACCATCGAAAAAGTGCATGATATCGTGTTGGACGATAGGCGAGTGAGATAGCTGAGGCTGTGGGGATATCGGAAGAAAGGGCGCGAAACATCTTGCACGAAGAATTAGGGATGCGAAAGCTCTGCGCAAGATGGGTGCCGCATTTGCTGAATGCCGATCAAAAGCAAATGCGCAAACGATTTTTACGGCAATCTTTGGACCAATTCAATAGGTATCCGATCGATTTTGTGCGGCGATTTGTCACCATGGATGAGACATGGGTCCACCACTACACGCCAGAAAGTAAACAGCAGTCCAAGCAGTGGGTGGAAGGCGGTGGTTCGGCGCCAAAGAAAGCGAAGTCGATCGCATCTGCCGGAAAGGACATGACCAGCGTGTTTTAGGATGCGAAAGGGATCCTGTTAATTCTGTTACCTTGCAAAAAGCAAAACAATTACAGGTGAATATTACTCCAACCTTGACCAGCTGGATGCCAAAATTCGAGAGAAGAGGCCTGGATTGAGAAGAAAAAGTCAATTTTCACCAGGACAACGCACTTATGCACAAGGGTGCATTGGCGATGGGAAAACTGTGGGATTTGGGGTGCGATTTGTTCGACCATCCCCACTGTTCTCCTTATTTGGCACCCCCAGACTTTCATTTGTTTCCAAACTTGAAGAAATTTGTTTGTGGGAAGCGCTTCACATCCAATTAAGAAGTTGAGAGGGCCGTAGATGAATATTTTCACAACCTTCCAGACTCTCAGTATTCCGGGAAGGAATACTGATGTTGGAGAAACGTTGGACCAAGAGCGTTGAAGTCAAGGGAAATTATGTAGAAAAATAAAAGTCGCAGTCTTTCATTGTCAGGCCGAAAACTTTTCACGTATATCTATTTTGTAACTTAATTGTAAAAATAGTTCACAAAAATAGATATTTTGGTGTAGTAATAAAAGTACACTATGGAATGTAAACAACAATGTAAAGATCAATAAAATTGTCAGAATTATATTCAAAAACACAAGCTGTTTTTCAGTGCTCTTTACCAAAAGGAAATTATATACATATTTTTACTCATACTTGGCAGAAATTGTTTCACTCATATTTGAGTTGTTTTTTTTTCCAAATACGATATCTGTTTCGGAAAAAATTGAATAATTAAATTTCAACATTGTTAATCATGAATTGTTTAAAGCAGAGGTCTTGAATATTTTTTCGGCCCGTGAGTTTTATCACATTTTAGAAAATATATTTATTTTAAAATGGTCAAAGTAGTGAAAATCACTGTATTAAAAATACATTATACGTGCATCCCTATATTCAAACATTAACTGTCGAAATTATAAGAAAAAAATTACATTGATTTTAAAATAATATTTTTGCGAATGTTTGGTAGATATTGCCTGTTTTATTCAAGAGTTTACAGCTATGAGTTCGCAGAATAATTAAATTATATTCTGTGAATTCATGATGCGCACTTATCTTGGAACATCTAATATAACAGATTCTATGTTTTACTATAAGTGATCTCAGTTTTCTATTCAATAAAATATTTAAGCATATTCTAAAAAGAAAAACAAGACAGTTTCTGTAACCCGCAGAATACATTTGATTTTTCTTTTTATTAAATAATTTCTTGATTCTTTGTAAAAAAGCACACAACAACCAATTTTTATAAAAATTATCGACAAAGACTTCCGATCATTCAGATTCGGATTATTGCTTCCCACGTTCTTTTTACTAAACTGTGGTCTGTTGGCTTGAGGCCGATTTTGAACAGGTGGTTGAGCTGGAACTTTTCGTTTTGGTGTACCTTGTGCACCAGACGAATGAACGCCATGGATATAACACGGCGGTTGAGGAGGGGGATTGGTGGCCAGTCCTCCCATGCAAGATGATGTGCATTACGTAAAACATTTTGATTATCGAAAGGATCATAAGAAGGAAGCCTGTAGTTAATGGTAGGATTATCTACAGCTGGCTTAGGAACAGATCTTTCAGATTCACGAATTTTGTTTGGCGTTACATTAGGATGATTCAAATGAGTTATTAGATTCAAAATACTCGTTCCATCTTCGCATGAGTCATTCATATTGGAATATGTACGTTGCAGATGCTTACTCCAAATATGAACAGTCACTTTTGTTTCCAAGCAAGGAGTATATCCAAACCGCTTAACATTGAAACTTGGGTTCGAATAGAGTTCATGCTTCAGGGGGGCCAAACAGCGTTTTCATCCTGCATGCGCCCGCCTCTTTCCTCAACAGTTGATGAAACCCGCCACCTGCATTGTCTATGTAGAGAATCAGTGATCCGGGTTTCATCGCTCTGAATATTTTCTGTAAAAAACGAACAATGCATGAGGCTTTGGGAAACTAATGCAATAGTAATTAACAGTACGTTCCAATAACACCATATTTTAAAATACAAAACGTGAATTATACTGATACCAACTATAATATTATATGTTCCAAGATGCGCGCATCATGAGTTCGCAGAATATAATTTAATTATTCTGCGAACTCATAAATGAAACGGACAATATCTGTCCTATATTCGCAAGAATATTTTTTTAAAATCAAAGTTAATTTTTTTCTAATAATTTCGGCAGTTAATTTTTGAATAGATGGATGCACAGATAATAACAGATTTTTAATACATTGGTTTTCTCTACTTTGGCCACTATAAAATAAATATAATTTGTAAAGGTGTAATAGATTACACGGCCGGAAAAATATTCAAGGCGGGGCCGCATAGGGGCCACCCCTGATATAGGCAACTGAATGTTTCACATATTCTTTTTAGCTAGAACTATTTACGTAAAAGCAAAAATATACGCTTTTGTTATATTTTGCCAAATATTAAAATGAAAAATATTCAGGTATATATTTTAATCTTCCTCCTCTTTTTTTTTTTTCAGTTTTTTGGAACATAATTTAACAATAGCATCAACAAAAGATTTCTTTAAAATATTAAAAACTTTTGGCTGTGAACGTGGTTGGTTGTCGTAATGATACAGTTAATGCGTTATTGAGATGTTCGCGTGCGAATGGTTTCATAACTTTTTATTGGTATCGGTTTTTATTTTCACTGGCTTTTAATTAGTTAAAGATGACTGACCAGTCTTTTTCTGTTTTTAATCAAGAATAATTTTAATAAGAATATTACTTTCATTTTAATGAGAACAATTTTCATTTTAATACGAATAAGATTTTCATTCTAATGAGAATAATGTTTTTATTTTAATAAGAATAATAATGTTTTCATTTTAATAAGAGTAATGCTTTCATTTTAATAATTAAGCTTATTTTTTTCTCTTACTAGCATCGTAACGGCAATATTAATACTATGTATAGGGAGTTGTAGCTAGTTAACTATATTAAGATGGATTTCCGCAATATTTTAAAATCTCACGTCAGTTGAAAGTCAGCCTGAATGAGCTTACCGGATCAGGCTTTCTTGATAAGCTGATATTCTGCAACGTGAAATTTAATTTCCGATGTAACCCACCTTACAGGTGACACCAAAAACTGACAACTGGCGCACCGATTACGGAGTACTCATGTGGATAGATCCCTTAACCTCCTCATCTTAATTCATATATAACATTTACGATTAATAATTAGCGAGTACACGATAAAAAATAAAGTTTCAAAAAATTTAAAAAATGGTACTCGTAAAAAAATTAAAAATACTAAAAATAAATAAAAGTAAAATAAAAAAAAAAGGTTTAAAATTAAAAATTCGGTACAATTAGGGACCAGGTATAGAGGCCAAAAATTTTAGATTGTGATTAAAAATTCTGATTGCTGATAGTAAAGAATTACCCCCCCCGATAAAAAAGGTCGTTCTCAGAATCAAAGTTCTGGTATTTAATTTTTATTTTTTATTCATTAATTTTTTATAATTTTATGGTCTAATCTTTTCATTTTCTATTGAAAATAAAGAGGTAAAAAATAAACCTAACTGTGGTCATTAGTCGGCAAAAAAGAATTAAGGTGCTCATCTCCATTTGAAGTTATAGTGATAAAAAAAATCTTTGTTTATGAAATTTCATATTCATAAGCAATATTTTTATATTTTTCAATTTTTATATGATATTTTTTTATTATTTTTCTATAAATAGATTGTACTTATTATTATCTCAAATAAATTTCTGTTATTTGTTGATTAGATATTTTTTCAAGTAACCTAAAAAAATTACTGGAATGTGTACAGAAATAAAAAATTACGTACGTTAATTAAATTTTGTTTTATGTAACATAAAAATTAAAAATTATAGAAATTCGTAAGAACAGAAAACAAAACGTCAACAGTCGGTCCTGTTAAATTATTCTAATTATTACTTACAACAACAACAAAAAAAAAAAGATTCTAAGAAATAAATCATGCTAAAAAATAAACTCATTACTGACATATCAGCGAGATTATCAATAACGAAACACAAAAGATCTGTGAAAGAATCAGTTGATAATGGCAGCTGAATATCTTTTCAAAAATTTAGGAAAAAAAAACTCAAACATCTGTAACAACAAGGAAGTCTGAACAGAAATTCAAGCATAATCTGAATAGATAACCGATGCATTCAATCTGACGATTAAATTATCCATTAACATCCATTCGATACTTTAAACGTGTTCTCAAGATAAATTTTTATCTCTAACTAATTGTCTTATGGATAAAAATGTCTGCCGAATAACCATTCTAAGTTGCGTCAGCTGAAATTAATCAACATTTATAACGAAAAGAGACGTTTATTATTTAAATCAACCGGTAGCTTCAACTTAGGCATGAAATGACTTGTTTAGAACTATTTTCTACTAATTTCAATACATTAGACCAGGGGTCTCCAAATTACGGCCCGCCAGTGCCGTCAATCCGGCCCCGCGGCAGCGAATAACTTATTGTTGCTGTAATAATTTGGATAAAAAAACACATTAAAACACTAGAAATTATAGATAATGGAAGAAAATTAAAACGATTTTGGCCCTTGGTACTTACTGGAGTAAACAATATGGCCTAAGGCTGGAAAGTTTGGAGACCCCTGCATTAGGCGCCTTAATTTCATCATAAGAAAAGCAAAATAATGTACTTTTAATTTTATATATCATTTAAACAAAAAGGTTTGATTGGTTATTTTTTTGGAGCTATTTAGCCCCTGGGGCTCCATCTCCGATAGGACAAGGTAAATACAGTTGGAACAATGAAAATTGCCCAGAATATATATACAAAAACAATAAAATTAACTTACAATCATAAACAAATAAAAAAGGAAAATATTTTAAAAATTAAATTATAAATTAAATTAAAATTTTGCGCGGGCGTTTTAAATCATAATTGGGAACGTAAGAGTCCATCTCATGGATTGTAGTATTTTCATGATTCATAAGTGTGTTGAAAAATTTAATAGAGATGTGTTTAAGAAAATCTTTTAAAGAAGGAATATTAATAGCTTTACACATATCAGAATGGCGCATGAACCCTTTAGCAGAAGTCATTTGGCGGATAGTGATATTTTGTTACGATAAATTGAAAATTGGTCTTACTTATTGGGCACAGTAGTACATACTTTACTCATCTTATTGGAGCAATTAAAATTCTTTATTGAATTCAGTAATACAAAAAAAAAAAAAAAACATCTGATGTTTTAACAGATGCTTAAGAATGTGCATTTGAAACTAACTTTTATAGAAAGAAAAATTATGAAAAGTACATAAATCCAAAAATATTTATTAAATCTTTGAATTTTTTTTCATAAGCGATCATTTTAAATTTCAGCCAAATGAGAAATGTACAAAAATGTTAGGTGTATGCAAAATGAATGTAATGTAGCCAAATATGTAAAATGTAGAGTTACGAAAATAATAATTTGTTAAATTCTAAACTGTTCTAGCAAAACTGCATAGAGTGAATATCATTTATTTTTTATTTCGGCTTACATACGGGTTTTTAATTCTGCGTCAATTTTATTGAAGAAAAAATGCCTTCTCGACTTATATTTGGATATATATGATAATTATGGATATACATCTGTCAATTGTAAATGCATTTTAATATTAATAAAATGTTGAAAAATGACAAAAAATATTGTTCACTCATAGAAATAAAACTCACTGTATTTATATTAAACATATAAAAGCAAAATGATTTTGCTGTCTTATTTCTTTTTGAGAACCAAAGTTTAGATCCATATAATATGATCTATATTTCTATTAATATCAAGAAAAGTACCCTGTAAAAGATAAGCCAACAACTAGTGGCACTATCTGTTATGAAACATTGATGAGTGTCATTTTTGCTTTAACTTTTCTTCTGAAATTTTCTAACGTAAACACAAAATTTGCCAACTCAGACATTTTATGTAATGCGTAGATGTAGTTTCGATAAGTTTATAAGTGATAGATAACAGATATTATTGAATAAAAAAAATTTTTTTTTATTATTTTTTAAAAAATTAAAATTTATTCAATATTAAAATCAAATTATTAAAATTTATTCAAGAATAACTGTTATTTGGTTTATACTTTTTTACTATTTTTTTTATTTACCGTACTTCTTTTTACCAAAGCAGTAATTTTTCTCTGTAAGCGTTAATCTTATCTATAGATGTATGATGTTTTCAATTCTTCATTTAAAAAAATGTAATTAATGGCATTAAAAAAATATTCAAAAATCATGTGCAATTATCCCATGATTAAAACTGGTTGAAAAGCACTTCCCTCAATTAAATGGATTTGAGATTTAAAGGTTTTAGTGTTTTAAGTTTAAATATTTGTTTCTACATTTTACATGAAATCTTAGATGCATGTTTTTATTATCATACGCGAACATAATGTGTTTCTGGCAGAGAGGGGGAATAGGGATCGAGAATTTTTGAAAGAGTCAGTCTAAAAATCCGACGTCCAACTTATATACTACTGTGTCCAAAAGGTAAAACGCCATTAAAAAAATTTCAAAGTGTATTGATAGATGGCGCTGTAAGCGGTCTAAAGAAAGTGAATTCGGCTGCCAGTGATATTTTGAATCGAAATGACAACGTATTTGACATGACTTGTACATTAAACCAACTATAGTGTTGAATGTGCTTGATTGTCTCGGTATTTTGAAGGAAAAAATTACTTCCATGTCATTCCACAGTTGTGAGACTGTGAGTGGAAAGTCCATGCACCACGGCAAGGTCATACCCAATTGGATGGGAAAAATCGGTTTAACTTTTTTTTTGATGCCAGACCGTTACCCCCTTCTTCAGGTATCTTCAGTTCAAATTTGAACTCATTGCGACGAGTGTTTCTTTTTTTTACAGCATTTTGAAAGTGGACTTTAATTATAATCACCTTGTATTTATATTATTGTTGTTGTTGTCGTATCCAATGAACAGTATAAGAAAATCAAATATAGTGGTGCACCAGTATAATAGTGTCTATATATTTATGTTATTACTCAATATATATATATATATTATTTCCAATGGCAGGCTACAAAAAGTAATAAAATAAAATAAAAAGAAACAGGACACAAAGAACATGAAAATATATATATATATATATAATCCGATCATGGATTGCATGGAACGGTAAATATTTCATTTAAGGCGGAAACGACAAATCGATTTCGTATTAGGAGTGATAGTCAGATATACGAAGCACACAGTTGCGTTAACAGAAAAAAGCACAATAAATAGGGTGTAATTGTTTCTAGCAATTTTTATAACGTATCATCTAAAATTTTAATATTTAAAAAATTAATATTTTTATTAAAGTTATTATTTTTTTCATTACAATTGACAAAAATTACAAAATCGTTAACACATTTTAATTTTAAATCCCATCGGAAAACTTAATTAATTTTAATTAAATGCCCACTGAAAAACTTAAAACTTAATTAACATTGAAAACTTTTTTTTAACCTTAACTTTAAAAAAATTTTTTTAAATATATCGAAAGAACAAATAGTTATTTAGACTACGAAGATTGAGATAAAACTAATAAGATTTTATGGAAATTAAACAACAAAATGGCAGAGTGGCTAACGCTCTAGTGCTCGATACTACAGGCTGCGTGTTCGAGTCGCGGCGGTGTCATGGATATTTGTAGTGGTTCGAAGTCCACTTTAAACCGTAGGTCCAGGTCCAATAGGATCGCAGTATTGAAGGTGTAGTGTGCGTCCGTAGCATATCTTCAAGCTTCACGTGACCCCTGGGTAGTGCTAAATGAGTAACAGTAGTGCAGCCATTGCTTTATGGCATAAAGATTATTATAAGGATTATTAACGATTTAGTGTATTGGCCACCTGCATTAAAACAACAACGAAATATGATTTTATGTTATAATAACAAATTTGACGATTGTATTTTAGAAAGCTTTTAAAGTTAATTTGAAAATATTAATTAATAAAATAAAATAAAATATAAAAAAAGTTTAAAAAATCTTGAATTTTTTTTTTTTTTTTTTTTGTACATAAAAAGCAATGAAACGTTTATCTAGTAAATATCCCGTTTTATGTACAAACTAATACAATAATAAATAAAAAGAGAACTTTGGACTTAGAAGTGGGCCCTTTTAATTATGTGGCAGATGTCACATCAGTTCAGTGAACAGTTATTTATTTATAACGACTACATCTGCGACGGAGACTACTGAAGGTCAGAATGCGTTGATCTACAGTAATTTGCTTGCGCGCCATATGCAATAAGAATCGACAATTATCTGATACTCATATTTGTGTTTCAATTCTTTAAACGTATCAAAAATAAATTATATAATATTATAAAAAAAAAGAAATTTAAAAAAACTGATGGGTGATATTTTTCGAATTTAAGTGTTTAGTATTGTGTTCGATTTTTATAGTAACCTAATATCAAAGGTGATTAGGTAAATGATTTTCATTTATCGATTTTATTAAAAAAATGTTCATGCCTAAATTATTTGTTCAAAAATACAATAAGAATTACAATTAACATACTACAGTAGAACTTCTTTAAGTCGAACCTCGACAAGTCGAAAATCTCCAAAACTCGAAAAAAATTTTGTTCCATTCCCTTCAAGCCCCAAAACCTCCATGACTCGAAATTTCAACCCCTATATATGTCGAAATAATGCCATTTTTGGTATATATTTTTTCCTCCGTAACTCGAAAAAAAAATTGGACCTCTGTATTTCGAATATTAGCAATGTTTGATTTTACAACCTTTACAACTCGATCATTTGCATAGAAGACTCCAATAATATAACAGCGCTCCATGGGTTTCCATCAAAGAGGCATGCTAAGTGTTTTACGGAATTTCATAGAGCAAACTAGCAATTCGGAAAAAAAAAAAAGAATTTTCTGCTCTTTATAGCTCAGATAATGCTACAGATAAAGAACGATCGAATTGTCTAAAAACAAAACAAAAAAAAAATTTACTTTTTTAATATATATTATTTTTAATTTTAATGTTGTTTCGGAATTATTTTGATTTTTTATTGTAGTATATAATATAACATTTAAGTTGCAAATAAACATGTTTATTGCCACTGTAACTTGAATTTTTATTTATTTTACCTCTCTAACTCAAGTTAGAAAGAATCTAAACCTCTACAGGTCGAATATTTCCTTACAAAATCCCTCGTAAGTCGAAATCCTCCATAAGTCGAAAACTCAAATTATTTGGCGTCTCCCTTGAAGTTCGACTTACAGACGTTCTACTGTTTATAGTAATAAAACACATCTATTTATTTTAGTGCAATAACTTTTTCAGTCAAAATTAATAGAAACTATTTCTCAATCAAAAACATCCAAACTGGTCACACCTCAAGGAAGTAAAATTTCACCACTGCACTTCTCTCTGATATGCCTACTAGTTTCAATACCATTACAGCAATTTATGCAGATGATACTGCCATTGTTTGCAGAAACAAAAACCCTAAATATCTTGCGTGTGCATTAAACAAACACCTAAAATGACCTTTCTAAATGGTATGACAAGTGGAAAATTGCTCTTAACATTAACAAAACTGAAGCAGTTTTCATCGGTTTTTTTTATATTCTCGATTAAGCAAGAATCGAAAATATAAAAAAAAAAGCGGCCCCTACCTCAAAAACCAACTTATCTTCTGGAAATCAGAAACACAATATCTTGGAATTTATTTTCATAAACAGGAATTTTTATTTTATCTATGTCAAACAAAAATACTGAAGAAACATTAGAAGACTCTATTCCCTTACAACAAGAAACTCGAACATGAGTAGACATAATAAACTTCTGATTTTCACCTCTATGCTTCGTCCTCTCCTCACCTGTGCTTGCCCGGAATGGGCCTATGCCGGTAATTATAATACTAAAATTTTGGAAGCTCAACAAAATATAGTATGACCATTAGACAAATAACGAATGCCAACTGGTTCATGAGAAACGAGGATATTCAAAGATCCATCTCCCTGATATCTCTCAAAAAGTACTAGAAAAAACTTTCTGAAATATTCTTCAATAATATTGACAACAACCACCAATAACCTTTTTTTTTAAATGCAATATGCTTTGGCCCATAAATATTGTAGAAATAAAAAATAAATAAAATTATAGAAATTCTGCATTTGGGCTAACACGCTAGTGAGAAAAATTCTGAAATAAAATAGAAAACATGGAATAAAATATTTTAATAATATTTCTTTTTTTATTCAACCTACCTGACGGTAACATGTTCACGGTTTAAATCTAGCATAATTATGTGAAAATCTTCAAAAATTACCAATTAAAAGAATTTTGGAAAATTAAATCATAACGTTTCAACATCAATTTTTTTATAGTACATGGTGATTATAATGAAAGTCCTACTTTCAAATGCTGTAAAAAAAAGAACCACTCGTCCCAATGAGTTCACATTTGAACTGAAGATACTTGGAGAAGGGGGAAACGGTACGGCATCAAACAAAAGTGTATTAATAGAAGGCGCTGTAAGCGGTATAAAGAAAGTGAATTCGGCTGCCAGTGATATTTAGAATCGAATTGGCAAAGTATTTGGCATGAGTTGCACATTAAACCCACAGTAGTGTTTAATGTGCTTGATTGTTTCGGTTTTTTGACGGAAAAAATGACTCCCAAATAATTCAACAATTGTGACACTGATAGTGGAAAGCCCATTCACCCCTACAAGGTCATACCAAATTGGATGGGAAAAATCTGTGAAACTATTTTTTTTTGATGACATGCCATTTCCCCCTTCTTCAAGTATCTTCAGTTCAACTTTGAACTCATTGTAACAAGTGGTTCTTTTTTTTTTACAGCAGTTTGAAAGTGGGACTTTAATTATAGTATATTATGCATTTTCCTTTAACATAAGTAGATTATTTATAACGTAAATATATTTTTATCATATTTCCATAATTAATTTAATTTGTTAAAATCAGCTTTCTATTTTATTGACATATTTCTTTAAAACTATTAAAATGGCCCCATACGTCACAAATTTAAGTTTAACTAAATTTTTTGTTTAAATTATCAATTACTGTTAATTAAACTTCAATTATGGAAATTTAAACTACATGTAGAGTAATTTTTTAAATTATTTTTTTTTTTTGACCAATTCTTCGTTTAATTTTCACAAAATAATCATTCTAATGTTTATAAAGTAGATTCTAATATTTAATTAAAAATTTAATGTTGCCAATTACTTGTATTACATGGATTGATGATTCTATCATAAAATAAGAGTTAAAAAATTTAAATTGTGAAGCAAAGAGTATTTTAAGGATAAAATTAGATAAAACAGGAAGGCGATATAAGAAATGTGATATAAATTGATGCATTTATGCAAGAAACATTCAGTTCATTTTAAATAAAAAATACACAATATGGTAAAAAGTTTTTAATTAAAATTTCAACGTCCATTTTTTCTTTGCCTTCCAAACATAAATAATTAATATCCCTATTTTCGATTTAAAAACCTTAATCAATAGAACACTTTTTGTAGATTCCATGGGAAAAAAAGAAAATCATCTCGAAATTAATTTTAGTTCTCCAAGTTTGTTTGTTTTTCAATGGGAATATATTTTGCTTATAACACCTTATTTAGAGATCTAAGCAAAGTTTTATTCTCCAAATCTAAGTCTGTTCTTCATTTTACAATGGGCTACTATTAGAATACTATTAGATTTAGACTCACTTTTCGTTTTTTTTTTTTTTTTTTTTTTTTTTTTTGCAGTGAAAAAATGAAACATAAGGAGTTATAATTATTATGTTTACTATTATTCTTACACGTAAACATAGATAATATAATAAGGATACTAAAGGACAATTGTAAAAAAATATATAACACTAAAAATGAAATATAAAAAATACATAAATATAAACGAAATAAAGTAATGAAATCATTAAAAATATTTATTTTACTACTGCTATATTTGTTTTTCCATTCTTTCACTTAGCTTTCTCAAATCGATCTCAGTTTGGGAATTTGCACATCGTAATGGGTGTTGCAGATTAGCATCCGTTATATTTGAGCGTGTTTGGTCAATTTTATTTTTAAAAAAATATTCGCAGGTGTAAATTGAACAAAAAGCATTAGCAACTTGAACTAAGAGTCTGGTTTGCTCTTCTATCAACAATCAACCTTATGTATCTAGGGATGGTCACTTAAAGTAAAACATATAACCTGTTATATTAGATGTTCCAAGATGCGCACGCATCATGAATTCACAGACTATAATTCAATTATTCTAGGAACTCCTAACTGTAAACCCATAAATATAACAGGCAGCATCTGCCCTATATTCGCAAGAACATTATTTGAAAATCAAAGTTAATTTTTTTTCTCATCATTTCGACAGTTCATTTTTGAATAGATGGATGCACACATAAAGTATTTATTTAATACATTGATTTTCACTACTTTGGGCCATTATAAAATAAATATATTTTGTAAAAGTGTGATACATCTCACGGGCTGGAAAAATATTCAAGGAACCCCTGAATTAAATAATTGTAAGAAGATTAAGATAATAGATAAATAATAAATCAATTAAACAAGAATTAGTTAATGAGTGAAATGAATTAAATAAGAATTAGTCAATGAGTGAAATGAATTAAACAAGAATTATTTAATGAGTGATATGAATTAAACAAATTAGTATCCATAACAAATGTTACCTTGATCATCATGGGAGTATCTTTACAAGCAGATGCAGATACGAACTTCACCATTGTTATCAAGTGGGCTCTTGATATGGCTCGATTCACCTGGTCGGTCATCTTGCCCAGCAAATTGTGCTCAAGATAGTTCCACTGGAAATACTGGTCACTGACGCTGACACCAAGGGAACCGTAGTTTCCATAGCGCAGCTCACTGATCATGGAAGCAAAAGTCTCATTCCAGTTCACCATACAGTCAATAATGGTCGCCGATACTTGGAAAAGACCGAAACACGCATTCAGTACTGCAAGTACACCAATGACATCAGTCCCTGGACCTCCTCCTAAGCAGCATAAATTGAAACTTCCGCTGTTGTTGTTGTGTATAAGCTCTTTGTAGAGTTGCGGGTCTTCAAGTATGGCCCTGCTCAACATTTCAGCAACAAGTGCGGTGTGAAGAGGTGCATATTTGTGGAGATAGGCACAGCGATGAGCAACATCGTTGTAGTTGGCAACATCGACAATGGTCGATGACAAATAGGTTGGATCAGGTTTATAGACTTCCTTCATGTTCTGAATTCCGATTCGTATGTCTGCCGTGTTAACTCTGCTGTCCGCAATATGTTCTTGCAGAACCGAGACATACAACCGGGAGATTTCTTCGCAGTCAAACATTGCACTAATTGCATTTGCATCCAAGTTGACAAGCACGCTTTTATTCCAAATGAAAAGAGTCACAACAACAAATAGCCTCACCGATAGCGCGGAGAATAAAGTTAAACCACGTGATGGAGTTTCTATGGCAACCTCTGATTGAGCGGTGAGGAGTGTGAGAATTTCGCCAAATGTGAGGTTGGCGATGTTAAAAATGTTAAACTCTCTGTAACTAGTCTAGTCAGCGATTTTTAAATATTTTAACGAAGCAATATTGCTAGAAATTTATGTACACTGTATTAATCAGGAGAACTAAAAATGTTTCATGTTATATATTTTATGAACGAAATATTTAGACTGCGGAGAATTGTATTATAAAAGAATCTTTATTCAAAACTTTTTTTCATGAAACACACATTAAAAAAATCATATTCGTAGAAATATATTATATTCTATCCGGCCTTCGTATAGATTACTTTATTAGTACCACTCATAGGATGTATTTCGTATGTTTTACAACTTAATTTGAAAACATCAAGTTATAGATGGCATCAAATTATTGTTATTGATGGCATATTAATTTTTATTTATAACGTATTGATTTCATTATTTTCATGACCATCATTAAAACGAGATCACATTAAAAGAGGGAAACAATTTTTAAACCATTAGACTCTATCAACTATTCCACTCTATCGACTATTTGACTATATACTATTCGATTCGATCGATTATTTGACTATATACTATTCGATTCGATCGACTGTACATAATGACTATTGATGTGATTATGTATTATTATTGACTGTATGTATTATTGACTGTATTTACTCTGTTGACTATTCTACTCTATCGACTATTTTACTATATACTATTCGATTTAATCGATTGTACATTATGACTGTTGATGCTATGTATTATTATTGACTATGTGACTACATACTATTCGATTCGATCGACTGTACATTATGACTGTTTATGTTACTATGTATTATCATTGACTGTATATATTGACTATTCGACTAAATACTGTTAGACTCGAGAACTATAATTTATAGTATTCAATACAAAATAGATCTTTTATAGAAAAGATAATTAAGGAATGTAACTTATTTAAAAAATTGTCAAAAAGTGCTTTTAAATATTTTCGATTTTCTTTTATGATAAATAAATTGCAGTATTATTATTTAATTAAACAATTTTAGTTTGATTTATTAAAAGGTTATTAATCACACAAGTGAAAAATACCATTCTATAACAATCTCTGTCGTAAATAATCAAAAATCATTAATAAGCTTTCAAAATTTGGAAAATTCATTCTAATTAAAAGCAATGGAAACTATATTTTTTTAGAATTATTCTTTTATTAACATACCCTTACAAAAAGAGCAGGTGAAAAAAATAGTATAAAATTATAATCGATTCCTAAATTAAGAATTTCTTGTTCTTTAAATTTTCTTTACGTATATCTAACTATTGAACAGTTCCAAAGCATTTTAGTTGAGAAAAAATTTTACTTCAAATTTAAAACTACTACTCATTTTTATCGCTTTAAAAAGATGATTTTTAAACGTTGAACTTTAAAATGATAAGCAGTCATTCGAACGAACCCTTTGTGAGAGTTTCAAGTAGTTTTAGAAAATTAGAATGAAAAGAAGTTCTAAGAAGAAAATAAGAATCACAAGAGTTTAATTCTAGTTAGAAATGTAAAATTTAGTTATTTATTCCGGAAAAGAATATTAAAATTTTTTTCGTACCATTCTTTTTGCAATTTTTTTCCATTCTTAATTCTGACTTCAGAATTAAAATTCAATTGTTGTTCTAATGCAGCTGACAATACAGAGGCCGCTAATCTTTATACCATAAGCAAGGAATGCACCACTGTTACTCATTGAGCACTACCCAGGGGGCACGTGTAGATGTATCCCACTTTTACAAAATATATTTATTTTATAATGCCCAAAGTAGTGAAAACCCATGCATTAAAAAAATACATCATGTGTGCATCTATATATTCAAAAATGATCTGTCGTAATGATGAGAAAAATTAACTTTGATTTTAAAATACTATTCTTGCGAATATAGGACAAATATTGCCTGTTTTATGGATGAGTTTACAGTTATGAATTCCCAGAATAATTGAATTATATTCTGCGCATCTTGGAATATCTAATATAACAAGTTCTTTGTTTCACTTTACATGGCTTTATTGAAGCAGTGACCATTCCTAGATACGCACAATTGATTGTTGATAGCAGAGTAAACCAAACTCTTAGTTGTTAGCGCCTTTGATTCAATTTACATCTACGGATTGTGTTTTTTTTTTCTGAAAATGAAATTGACAACACAAAACACTCTCAAACATAACGGACGCAACAACCATTATCATAATGTGCAAATACCTAAAATGAGATCGATTAGCAAAAGCTAAGTGAAAGAGTGGAGAAACACATATCGCACTAGTAAAATAAATATTTTGTAATGATTTCATTTTTTTTATTTTGTTTATATTTATATATTTTTTTATATTTCCTTTTTGGTGTTATATATTTCTTTATAATGTGCGTTTAGTAACATTATTATTATTATATTATCTATGTTTACATGTAAAAATAATAATAAACACAATAATAATAACTCAGTATGTTTCAATTTTACACTCGACAAAAATGTCTGTAGTGGGTCTAAATCTAATAATGGGATATATCATTTTATATGCGGACAGCGGAGATAAGATGCATTTCCAAAGTGGCCAGCAAGATCGTTTGGGGCGGCCACCCCTGCTCTACACCCATCACTTATCTTCGCAATGTACCTCACCTTCAGATGATAATTTAAAGTCCCCTGCGAGACCAAAATTCTTGCCTTGTTCCTTTTCTTTTGTACGAACCGCTATGTCGCTAAAGTAAACAGAGCCAAGCACAGCGCCACAATAGGTAGAAAAGGTATTTTCAGATGGGTTTTAACATCCATAAAACTAATTTCAATTTTTTTAATAATTAAAATTTTAAATGATATAGCTTTAAAAAAGGGGCCTGATGGCCGAATGACAAGCGGTGTGGGGCTCGGTGCCACAGGTTTCGGATTCATGTCCCGACGGTGTGATGGATGTTTGTAGTGGTTCGGACTCCACTTCATGTCCTGGTCTAATATGACTGTAGAGCATTGGGTGTAGGGCTGACAATCCTAGCCCGTAAAAAAAAACATCTCCTGTCTGGAAATCTGCCAGTAGGCAGATGGTTTTGGGCCACCATGGGGCTGTTGCGCCACTGATGATGATGGCATAAAAAGAAAATGAGATGAAAAAAATTTTACAATAACTTCTTTCTTTTCTTTTTTTTTTTTCTTTTTTTTAACTATAATTTTTACAATAAATTTTTTTTTATCTTTCGAAGTTGATTCGCGCTGCGTACATTTGACTATTACCCCTAACAAACAATCGATTCATCCGCTTCCGCTTTTAAAACAGATGTTTGCCAGACACAATCGGGGAGGGGGGCATTAAATATTTCATAAATGAAAAAATATTGTAGTACGCTCAATATGACTCACGAATCTGAGAAAATTGGTGAGACTAGGTTTTGTTTTGTTTGTCGCTCTACGGTCATTTTGTGCACGCTTTGGGCTAATTAGACCGGGACATACAGTTTAAAGTGGATTCCGGACTTCTAACAAACATCCATGCCACGGCCAGGACTCGAATTTGAAACCTGTGGTACCAAAGACCAGAGCTTAGTCAATTGGTCATCAGGCTCTGGTGAGACTAGGACAGGGAGGGGCAAACTTTTTCGGTCGCGGGCCAAATATCGAAAAAAATAAAGTTTGGCGAGGCAGGGTAAATTTTTCTAAAATTTTAAAAACAATATACAAGTATTACAATTTAAATATGTTAATGAGAGGAATGAAATTGCGATTTCATTTTTCAAAAGTTCCTTATATTGAGGTTCGAAGTGAGATGTACTGATTCTAAGAAACGAGGCTAAATGCGCATCTCTGAAATAATTCTTTATAAGGTTCGTAGTTGAAAACGCTTGTTCACATATATAAGATGAAGCAAACATAGCACTAATTTTCTGGGCGCGAGATATTCAATTTGGGAAACTCACTTTCGATAATGATTTGTAAAACTCTTACTTTGGCATATTTAGAAACAACTGCTTGAGATGATTATTAGATTTGCAACTCAATTAATATTAACTCAATCGCGGGCCGGATAGAACCTTCCGGCGGGCAGGAATTGGCCCGCGGGCCGTAGTTTGCACATCCCTGGACTAGGAGATTATTGATGCTGGCATAGTGAAAAGGTCGATCTGGAACAGTACTGATGCTAAATACAGTTCGATCCCACTATAACACGGTTATTCGGAGACAACTCTTGTGCCCGTGTTATTTCGAGAGTAAATGATGAACGAAATAAGCAAATCTATTACATTAATATGATAAAAACCACTAAAATATTACGGATGACGCAGTTAAAGATGAGAATCTTAAAGAATGAAATGAAATGCAGAAAATTTAAAAGTATACTGAGTACAACTATTTCACTTACATTTCCGATTTCATTTTCACAGTATTTTTCGGAATTGTAAACTGCAGTAATTATACATTCAATAGTTTCTCGTGTAATCTATAACAAGGGTAGCCAAAGCGCGGCCCACTTTGAATATTTTTTCGGTCCGTGAGATTTATCTCAATTTTTACAAAATATATGTATTTCATAATGGCCAAAGTAGTGAAAACCAGTGTATTAAAAAATACATTACATTACATACATTATGTGTGCATCGATATATTCAAAAATTAACTGTTCGAAATGATGAGACAAAATTGACTTTTGTTTTTAAAATACTATTCGTGCGGAATATAGAACAGATACTGCCTGTTTTATAATTAAATTATATTCTGCGAGCTCATGATGCCTGCTTATTTTGGAACATCTAATATAAAAGATTCTATGTTTCACTTTAAGTGACGTAGTGACCATCTCTGGGTACAAATAGTTGATTGTTGTTGATAGAATAGTAAACCAGATTCTCAGTTTCGAGTGAAAATTTGTTTTTTGATTTCGTTTTTGTGTGCTGTGATTACAGGATAATTATTTTAATATACCTGTGCTTCAACGACATATTTAAAACAACAATAGCCAGGTAATAACTCCTATTAAATTAAAAATGACTTTTAACTTAACAATTAAAAATAGATACATTTAATATCTCTCTTATTTTCAACATGGCTGCTAAGAAAAGAAGAATAGTGGACGAAAATAGAAAGCATAGCGATGAATGGGAAGAAAAGTACTTCTTTATAATTAAAATACAAAATTATTATGTTTATTTTGTCGAGAAGTCTTTGCTGCATTTAAGGAATATAATGTTAAGGGCATTATGAAACAAATTATAAGGATTATTTGAAGTTAAACACAAACAAATTTGAAGTTAAACACAAACAAGATAAAGAAGTGAAACACAATAATAACACAATAGTAAACTCAAAAATAATAATTCATTGTGATTCAATTTTTTACTCCAAAAATGTATATAAAAATCTGGGGGGTCTAAATCTGATATGGGGATATATAATGTTATATGTTTATATGGTATATATTATGGAATTAGAATGCATTTCCTAAGTTTCCGCAAAATCATTTGAGTTGGCCACCCCTGGTCTACACTTAGGACGATTACGCGCCAAATGTGTCGCTCGATATTTTGTCTCCAAACAGTCCAAACGAATACTTCCGTCTAGGGGACAAAACAGGGAATTCCCGTTTCAATGTACTATCAACCTTTGAAGCTGCGAGCTCTTAGATACCAACAATCACAGATATAGTATCTGTCTAATAGCAACACCTGTAAAACAAAAAATAATAATAAAAATTTCTCAGTTTGACGATTAAACAAAAAAAAAAAAAAAAAAAAAAAAAAAAAAAAATTAGTTGCTAAAAAAAAGTTTCGATTTCTATTAATAAAATTTCACATATCCTCTATTTCCACCATTTTTGATGAACTTGTGCGTTAGCCTTAATATTTCATTTTTCTTCAAATTGTTCATGTGCTATGTTTGTTTTAAAATAGTTATTAATTTTAATTATTTCGAAAAGAATTGAGAAATAAATGTTTAAATGCAATGTACATTATCCTTATAATAATTATTACACACAAAAAAAAATTATTTTTTTTACACATTTTTAAATAGGAGGAGATTTGTTTTTTCTTAAAATTATCTTATGATTTATGAATTGATATTTAAATAGGGGTGGCCAACCCAAATGATATCGCGGGCCACTTCAGAAATGCATCCTAACTCCGCGTGCCGAATATCAAATTGTGTATCCCCATATTAGATTCAGACCGACTATAAACATGTTTTGGAGTGAAAAATTCAAACATAATGATTTATTATTATTATTATTCTTACATGTAAACATTTTTTTTTCTTTCTAATGCAGCTGGCCATCACTAAGACAGCTTGGTCTTGGTTGCCTTAAGGCAAGCGCTGCACAGACGTACTCACTTTGCATTACTCAGGGGGGTGTGTAACTTGAAGATAAAAGCCCCGGAGTAACAATGCCCCCGCAACGCTCTACGATCCTATTAGACCAGGACCTACGGTTTAAAGTGGATTCGAACCACTACAAACATCCATGGCACCGCCGGGATTCGAACCTGAAACCTGTGGTACCGAGCGACAGAGCGCTAGCCACTCGGCCATTCAGGCCCCACGTGTAAACATAGATAATATAATAATAATGATGATATTAAACACACACTGTAAAGAAATATATAACACTCAAAATGAAATATAAAAAATATATGAATATAAATAAAATGAAATCATTAAAAAAAAAATATTTATTTTACAATTGCATATTTGTTTCACCACTCTTTCACTTAGCTTTTGCAAATCGATCTCCATTTGGGTATTTGCACATCGTAATGAGTGTTGCAGGTTAATGTCCCTTATGTTTGAGCGTGTTTTGTATTTAGACAATTTCATTTTCGAAAAAAAAAAAAAGCGTTTCGCAGGTATAAGTTGAACCAAAAGGCGCTAACAACATCAACTAAGAGCCTGGTTTTCTCTACTATCAACAATCAACTGTGTGTACCTAGGGATGGTCACTGAGGTCACTTAAAGTGAAACATAGAGCCTGTTATATTAGATGTTCCAAGACGAGCGCGCATCATGAGTTCGCAGACTATAATTCAATTATTCTGCGAACTCATACCTGTAAACTCATCAATAAAACAGGCAATACCTGTCATGTGTATTCGCCAGAATATTATTTCAAAATAAAAGTTAATCTTTTCTCATCATTTCAACAGCTAATTTTTTTAATATGGGGATGCCTACATAATGTAATTTTTTAATCCATTGGTCTTCACTACTTCGACTATTAAAAAAACAAATATATTTTGTAGAAGTGTGATAAATCTCACGGACAGAAAAATATTCAAGGCGGGCCGCATGCTGGGCACCCCTGCATTAAAGTTTAATAAAGCTTGTCTAAGTTTAAAACTAGCACTGCATAAGTTAATGAATAAAATTTGGTGAAATAATTTTCATCGATCCATTTGTAGAGAGTTTTTGTATAACGGACGACGCGAGCTTTCTCTTTTCGTCTGTTAGGCGTATGATGTCACTGCATGCGCTCACCATAACTCGCAAATTTACCGGAAAGCGTAGAGAAGAGTTTTTGGCATAACGTCCACTTTCCCTTCCAAACAGCAAGGATGCACGGTATTGAACAGTGGTGGCAAATCCACATGATCTTGCGGGCCACTTTGGAAATTTATCACAACTCCGCGGGCCGCATATAAAATTATATATCCCCCTATTAGATTTAGACCCACTGTAGGCATTTTTTTCGAGTGAAAATTTAAACAGAATGAGTTATTACTTTTGTGCTTACTTCTTCTTTCTTTTGTGCTTTATTCTTGCATGTGAACATGAATAATATATTAATAATGATACTAAACGCACATTGTTAAGAAATATATCACATTAAAAATGAAATATAAAAAATACATAAGCGAAATAAAAAAATGAAATCATTAAAAAATATTTATTGTACTAGTTTCTCCATTCTTACAGTTGCCTTTTGCAAATCGATATCAATTTGGGTATTTGCCCATCGTAGCGTCTGTTATGTTTGAGCTTGTTTTGTGTTGTGAAAATTTCAATTTCGGAAAAAAAAAAAAAAAAAAACCAATTCGCAGGTGTAAGTTGAACCAAAAGCGCTAACAACTTAAACTAAGAGTCTGGTTTGCTTTTGCTATCAACAATCAACTGTGCGTATCTAGGGATGGTCACTGAGGCGCGCATCACGAGTTTGCAGACTTCTTCACCATTTCTTTTATAGGAAGACAATTGTTTCTTTAAAAAAATTTTTATATTTTTATTTATTTATTATTATTATTACTTTTATTTATTTATTTATTTTTTTTTGCGCCTTTTCTCTGTTCGACCACAATTGGATAATTCGAAATAAAGCCGCCGATCGGCGATTATAAATATCAAAAACAAATCAAGTTCAATCCAAGTTTTCCCAACTTTCAAAATATCCATTTTCATTCACTTTTTCTAAAAATATGTATAGAACAAACTTTTGAAAGAGAAACTATATGCTATATAGAATCACGTCATGCTAACCGATTCGAAGAAGCTCAACCGTTATCAAAAATTTTGTTCTGCTATTCAAGAATTCTGAAGGCAACAATGCTTTTCTATTAGACATTTTTTAATGAAAAGTAATTTGAACATTCATTTATATTTTTAAATATGAATTTCCCTTATATTATTATTTATACAAGTCCAGTTTGGTGCTCCGCAGCAAAAGGTTACTTGGAAATCACCCAAAGATTTGAAAACAAAATCCTTCGGATGATCACCCACTCACTTTGGTACTTCAGGAATCAGGATATTAGAAAACCGCTTAACTTTCCAGACATTCGCCAAATTATACTTAAAATCTCTATAGTAATCTTCACACTTGCAATTCGGTTTTAAATTCTCTTCCTGGGTATGATATTTCTTTTGTTTAAAAATAGAAAAAGACCGCGTACTGTTCTTGACATATAATCCGTTGGTTTTTTCCCCCTCATTCCTTCATTTGAAGTGCCATGACTGCAAGACCCACCGGATGGTGGGCCTCCTTCTAATGTTATAGTTCTCATTTCATATTTATATATTTCATTTTTAAAGTCTTCTTTAAGGCCTGAAGGCCGAGTGGCTCTGAGCTCGGTACCACAGGTTTCGTGTTCGAATCCCGACAGTGCCATGGATGTAGTGGTTCGAATCTACTTTAAACCGTAGATCTCGGTCTAATAGGATCTTAGAGCGTTGCGGGGGCTTGGTTTTCTCCGCGTCCGTAACTTATCTTCAAGCTACACGCACCTTCCCCCCTGGTTAGAGCTGAGTGAGTAACGTCGGTGCAGCCCTTATGGCATAAAAGATCACATTCTAAGTATTTGCCGACTGCAATAGAAAAAATTTTAACGTCTTCAAAACAAAATTTTTTTTCTCCAAATTATTATATTACCTTTCTCTTTTATTTATTATATTTGTTTAGATATAAAATGTGTGGAATAAAATTTCAATGGACATTTACCTAAAGCAACACTTCTCCAAGATAAAAGTGTGTGGCTGCTACGAAGCCGAAGTACTTTGTTTAAACCATTCAGAACTCTATATTATGTTTTCACATCAAATCATATTTAACGAAAGCCAAGCTATATAGATCCTGCCTTACTACATCGCCAATATATTCATATTGTGATATGGAAACTGGAGCACATCCGTTTATTATGCGATCACAGAAACTGCAACAGAGTTTTGTGGCATTGTAAGGAAATTTAAATTTGTTAAAGAGTTTTCAATGAAGTGTGCTAAAGAAGAAACAAAATATCATTAAATATTTATAGATAATCCTATTACGAATAGTCAATTAGTGACATTCCTTTAACAATATCTAAAAGGTTTTAACAATTTACTTTTATTTGACAAACATAGAAAATCGACTTGTATAATCCATGATGCATTGAAAGTAAAATGCTGCTTATATTTCCTTGGGGTTTTTTTTTTTTCTCCTCAACTTTTCATATTCCAAAAATCAGTTGAGGAAATTCATAGATGAAAATCAGTTTCTCTTTTTTATTTCACAATCAAGATAATGTCAAAGTGGGGGCCTGATGGCCGAATAGCTAGCTCTCTGGCGTTCGGTACCACAGGTACCGGGTTCAAATCCCGGCTTTGCCCATTGGTGTTTGTAGTGGTTCGGAATCCACTTTAAGCCGTAGATCCCGGTCCTAATAGGATTGTAGAGTGTTGCGGAGGCATTGTTACTCCGCGTCCGTGGCTTATCTTCAAGTGACACGGGCCCCCAGGGTAATGCAAAGTGAATAACGTCTGGGCAGCGCTTGCCTTAAGGCATCCAAGACGTCCATGTCTAAGTGTTTGACATTATTTTTTTTTTTTTTTCTTTCTAATGCAGCTGGCAAAGTAGTAGAACGTAAACATTTTATGTTAAATGATATAAATATATTTAAGCTTCCAAAGAGTTTCAATAACTAACAATGAACACGATTATTCAACAACTTGCGTTGCGTCTAACGATTGTACCCCAAGTCTTTATTATGTCAGAGTTATAACCGATGCCCATGGGTGAAACGGATCATGTTCTTTAACGTACAAATATTTGTAAATGAAAATTGAAATACAATGACCAAGTAACGAAGCAAGGCTGTCTAAACATTTTAAAATACAGAAATGAGGTGTCGAATCAAACATTTAAAAAAAAAAAAAAAAAAAAAAAACTTTATTTCAGATGCATTAAATATGCAAATTAGCCACTCTTTCTAAAAACTTGATTTTTCAAATTTTGGAACGAATAAAACTAAACTATTTTTATTCTAAGAGCTGAAATGAAAAGAAATCTATCTCGCCTAGAGTTTGGAAATTAAGAAGCTTTAAACTAGAAGCAAACTAATTTGTTTAAAAATGTACCTATAAAATGTGTAAAGGTATTAAAAAAAAAAATGTAATTTTACGAATTTTAACGAATTTGTAATTTTATTAAAATCTGTTGTGATGCATTGTAACCGTATTCCTCCTAGGTACTGCAAGAGCGCCCCTTGCGGCGTCCCAGTGAAAGGTTCAGTTGGCATCAGATCTCCCTCCCGAGAGGATGCAAGACGCTACTGGCGCAAAATAACCATCTTCTCATCCCGAGAGCATTTAGTGCAATCCTACTCGCCTTAGTGTATATCGTTAAATATGCTACATGTGTGTTGAATAATGTTTATAGTTCATTGTGGTATTAATGTCGTACTTGTGTGCATGTAAAAAATAAATTTGTTATTGTACTGGGACTCGTTTTGATAACATCCAATTGAAGCCGCACAAACCAAACGACAGCATCCAATTTCTACATAACTAAAAATATCCTAACATTGAAAGTAGGATGTTTAAACCATGCAAAATTTAATTACAGTAGTATATTAAGCGATAAAATAAACTGTACTAATTTATTATATATAATTCCGGTGACACGATGTTTGTAATAAAATCCGATTGTTAGTTTCAGAGTTCAACTTTTTTTTCTTAAATGTGTGTTTTGTTCCAACTTTAGAGAGGATCGTTTTTATTCAGATTTTTTTTTTTTATTTAAATGCAAAATCGACGATCATCATATTTCGATCAGTGCAGCAAGATAGCGAACCAAAAGTTTCCAATTTTGAGTACTACAACGTATTGTGTGACGTACATTTTATCTTATCTATAAAAGGTATGGTCATTCTATTGCGTAACTTAAAATTATGCAACGGTAACCAAAATTATGCAGCGGTACACGATTAGACATCAGAAGAATTACCGGACTTGAAGCAACGATATTGACTAGAAAGTTTAAAGGCGAAGTCGTCCCGTTACCTCGAATACCTATGATACCATCAGAATCTACAATACCTTTCGAAAGGCTACAATTTCCGATACGTTTGGCTTTTGCGATGACAATAAATAAATCGCAAGGGCAGACAATGGCTATTTGTGGCTTGGACTTGGAAAATCAGTATTTCTTCCATGGGCAGCCGTGTGTTGCAAAACCATCGAATTTATTTTGACAACAGACAGATTAACAAGAAATAGTGTTCATCGCTTAGTTCTTAGTTAAATGAAAGTAATGATTATTAAAAATTAAATTAGGTAAAATAATTATAATACAGTGTTAAAAATCAACATTATCTACCTCATTCATTAAATTAACAAAAATTAAACATTTTCTATTCGTTGAAGCGTAATTTGAACTTTTCATCAATCTTTTACCAATCACTTCCTTAACAATACCAATTATAGTATCTAATGATTGAACGAAATACAAGAAAGCCACAGTAACGTGTGGCCAGGTCTGCTAGTACAATATAAAATGATCAATATTGCATACAAAATGATAGTCTTGTATTAAAAAAGATCTGAAATATTTAAGAGGGCCGAGTCCGATAAAATTTCAATAGTCTATTATGAATAATAGTTATTGCAAGTCAAATCATTGCAAAAATAACCAACATTAATATCCATCTATCCTTGTGTTACGTTTATTTAAATTCCGATAATAAAAAAGAAAGCTATATAATGAGTTCAAGCCAGCTGCATTAGAAAGAAAGAAAAATGAGTTTAAAAAGCACTTTATTCGTATGTTAAAAAATTGCATTTTTACGGTACATACTCGTCAAAATAGTTATAAGAAAAATAAGGCGAAGCGCTAGTCTGAAGAGTAGCCATCCATGCTCATCAAGTCGATCAATTCCAGTGCCATGGCTCGGACTCCCACCCAAGTCTCCGCCGCAGTGGGATAAATGAATCTCCTGGGCAAAATGAAACCGTATTGGCCCTGGTCAGGTAATTCCACAACGTAGCTGTGAGTGCCCAACATTACGTGGTAGGCCCAATCTCTCGCACCCCCATTCACGGGATCTGCAACAAAACGAATCTTTATTAATTTCATGTTTGAGTGGAAGTCAGTTTGAAACCCGACATTATGATTTCGATATAATCTCAAGCCTACTACTGGACTCAAACCTAGGGACTACACAAGAGAAACTTCAAAAGGGAAAATCCTTAAATTTCCCGTAAATAGCTATAAGATTTTTCCAACACATTTTTTAAAAATTATACGTCCCTTTTTCCCATTTACCGCATAAACTAAATAAATAGTATGTAAATGAAGAAGTATGTAAATCTAAACCTTATGATGCAGCTAGAAATTGGTATTACTAAACAAGGAAACATTGAATTGACACACCAGAACATTCAAGTATTCTGTTTGCTATGTTGGAATTTATACTTTTCCCAAGCAGCATTTATACCACGCAGCGTCACGGGGTAGTTTTATAAAAATCGTTTGGAACCGATTCAGAGTTGCGCTGTCGCCTTGAGACGAGCCGTTTTATTCTAAAAAAGAACTTGTGTCTTCCAGTTTAGCTTTTGAATTGTTACCATCAACCCTGTACATCTTCGTAAATATTGTTTGTGAATAAAAGATTCCATAAATGTCTGAATGGATTGTTCCATACTTCTGACCACTAGAAAGCTGCGGCTAACAAGAGAAATTGAACCATCGAACGAAAGAAACAAGTTAGTCGTAGTGACAGCTAATATGGATTCCAAAATGAACATTTAAAACTATTCATCGTAGTCGAGTGGATTTTCTGGGAGAACTGGTTCACAGTCACTTTCGTCCCTTGAAGATAAGATTGGTTTGTCTCTACGATCATTTTGTTCACACTTAAACTATAGGCCCCGGTCTAATTAGCTCAATGAGAATTCTGAACCACAACTACTATACCACACCACTGACGAGAGTGGCCGAGTTGCCCCTATACAGTTTAGGAATGATGTGGGTGTGAAGAAGTCCGAGCTATGACGCTGTACGGTCATACGAGACTTAGGGCTTTAAGTGGATTCCGAACCACTTCCGGACATCCATGTCACCGCCAGAATTCGAACCTGAAGCTTGTGGCTCCAAAGGCCAGAGCGCTAGCCAATTGGCCATCAGGCAGCCACCAGTTGGGAGGATTCGAAACACAGCGATGTAATAGAAGGAGAAAAGTAATTTTGGATGGCGTTTCAATTATAATACATTTAAGATCAGACGAAAAAGCTCCGTACCTATCACATTTCAAAGTCGCTTTGGACGGCATATTGTCCTGTTAGCATCCTTAAACAAATAATCGATTCGTCTGTTTCCGTTTTTAAGTTTAATGTTACCTTTCTACTGAATAGATGGCGGAACTAACTCATAGGTAGGATTCAATTACGATGTGGGAAAAAATAGCCGAATTAAAGTACACACAATAGGGTAGTTAAAATCGATGTGACAAACCAAGTAACTGTTATTCAGAATGGCCTAGTACAAATGAAGAAAGATTTCCACTTACACAAACTGTGACTTGATGTTCCAATTGTATACTTTGTTCCGTTATACTTTTGTATAGCTTTAGTAGCTATCCTAGCCAGGTATACCTGCAACCAACGAAACAGATTTAATAATCAAAATGAACACTTTAAAAACAAATAGATCATTAAACGAAGTTACTTATAAGCATCTCCTAATTTAGCTATTTGTGCGAATCGAGTCCACTTCTCACATCGGTTTTTTATTTTATAATGGAATTAAATTGAGCTTTCTAGCGATATATCGCATTATCTAATCGAAGATAGAGACGTTCCAAAATTGAGTGCATCGGAAAATGCATACGAAATCTTTAAATCTTGTTTACAAGACTGGCAACTGGCGTACCGATTAGAGTACCCATTGGGACAGACCCTTTAGGCTCCCTCTTCTTTATATATAAATTAATTAACCATTATTAATAGGATGCTTAATGTTAGTATATGGTAAAAATCCTGTTTCTAAAAATTTAAAAAACTCTCGATACTGGTACTCTTATTTATTTTTAGTATTTACATTTTTAAAGAGAGATAAAAAGTTAAAAAGAATTTAAATTAAAAATTCGGTTCAATTAAGAACCAATTGTAGAGTAGATGCCATAAAATATATGATTAAACATAAAGATTGCTGAAAGTATGGGCCATAACGATAAATTCGGCAAGGTAAAAAGCATTATATACCAAAGTTCTGGTATTATAACAATTTAAGGGTTTTGCAAAATAGCCAATCAGAAGCTAATCTCTTGGCCACTCGGGACTCCGAGTGGCTCACTTTCTGAATTGGGATCTTAAATATCTGATGGGAATCCAGCTGTTAAACTCAACTTAAAATTTACATGACATACGTATAATATAAATAGGAAGGATTAAAATGGATATTTCTTCATTTTTCGCAACACTATAATCAAATTTTTAATATAGTGCAAATGATCTTCAGTTCAAATTTAATAATTCTATGTAGCCCGCATAGAAACTTACACTTCTGACCTTAACAGTATCCGAGGAAACTATACAATTAATTTAACGGATGAAATCCATCCAGAAGTCTACTAAGCATACCGGAACTGAAACTAGAACTATTTTACTCCTGTTAAAATATCACGTGCAGCTTAATTGTGTTAATTGCTATACGAAGCTTTGTGTAGTTAAATCCAATAATTGGAAGGGATAGGATTCGGTTGGAGCTCTAGAGAAGACTCCGGGAAGCAAAACTATATTGAAATTTAGAGAAGTGACGGTAGTACCGAATTGAACTTCAACACGACAATCCCCGAACAACATAAATTTCCCCAAATCGAGTCCGATGTTATACATACACTGAAGTGACAAAAGTCATGGGATACCTCTTAATATCGTGTCGGCCCTCCTTTCACCCGGCGAAGTGCAGCAACTCGACGTGGCATGGACTTCCAACGTCGTTGGTTGTCTTCTGCTTGAATATTGAGCCATGCTGTCGCGATAAACGTCCATAATTGTGAAAGCGTTGATAGTGCAGGATTTTAGGCACGAAGAGACCTCTCGATGATGTCCCATAAATGCTCGATGGGATTCATGTCGGGCGATCTAGGTGGCCAGATCATTCGTTGGAATTGTCCAGAATGTTCTTCAAACCAATCGCGAACAGTTGTGGCCCGGTGACATGGCGCATTGTCATCCATAAAAATCCCATCGTTGTTTGGGTACATGAAGTCCATGAATGGCTGCAAGTGATCTCCAAGTAGCTGAACATAAGCATTTCCAGTCTCCGTAGGTGTGTATCAAAACCACTGTAGCGTCACCTAGTGTGATGGGATCAGGGGCACGCCTGCTGCGTACAAGCATTTCCAGTCAATGTTCGGTCCAGTCGCACCAGAGGACCAAGTCCATGCCATGAAAAAAACAGCCCACACGATTACGGAGCCACCACCAGCTTGAACAGTGCCTTGCTGACAGTTTGGGTCCATGGCTTCGGGGGTTTGCGCCACATTCGAACCCTACCATCAGCTCTTACCAACTGAAATCGTGACTCATCGGACCAGGCCACGGTTTTCCATTCATCTAGGGACCAACCGATATGCTCACGTGCCCACGAGAGTCGCTGCAATCGATGTCGTTCTGTCAGTAAAGGCACTCGAGTCGGTCTTCTGCTGGAATAGCCCAAGAAAGCCAAATTTCTCCGCACAGTTCTAACAGACAAGTCCCTTGTACGTCCCACATTGATTTCTGCGGTTATTTGACGCAGTGTTGCTTGTCTGTTAGAATTTACGACTCTCTGCAGACGTCGCCGGTCTCGGTCGTTAAGTGCAGGCGGTCGACCACTGCGCTGTCCATGGTGGGATGTTATGCCTGAAATTTCATACTCTCGGCACACTCTTGACACAATGGATCTGGGAATGTTAAATCCCTAACGATTTTCGAAATGGCGTGACCCATGCGTCTAGCTCCAACTAACATTCCACGTTCAAAGTCTGTTAATTCCCGTCGTGCGGTCATCTTCACGTCAAAACCTCTTCACATGAATAACTTGAACAGAAATGAAAGCTCTGCGAAAGCACTGCGCATTTATACCTGTTCTACGCGATGCTACTGCCATCTGAAAATTTGCATATTGCTATCCCATGACTTTTGTCACTGCAGTGTATGTGTTTTACGTAAGACAGATAAAATGAATGAGATCCATCTACTTGTTTGCTCGGGATTGGACTAATTTACAACAGAATGGTGATGTGTGTACTCTATGTTGAAGGGCCAGAGAAAACATGTCCCGATCCCACAGATTTTTGTGATGGTTCTGTGAGTGTAATATTCGAATGTAGGACAAGTAGTTCTCTTGGCAGAACAAGCACCAGAACCCGTTCCGAATTTTCTCTCAGCTACGAGATTATTCCATTTTGGAACAAAGACTATATTTAATTTTATAGCAAGTATCTAGAACATTGTTCTTACCTGCTCTTCGTAGTGCTGAGGCAATGTAATTGTATATCCGTAAGGAGTCAGCCACTTTTGAGAGAAGCTGTGAAAATCGAGGAACAGTTCCATGCGGTCTCGTACGATATTGGTCATGTATACGACGACGGCTCTGGTCTCTGGTTCCGACAAGGGTCTGTATCCAGCATAGTTGTTGGAACAAGGTTCCGAACTCGAGCCATTGTTTTCATCTGAAATGAAAGTGTCCAGTTTGAATAGATGCAATTGAAACCACGCATTTAACGAAAAATCACACATTTGACATACAAGATTAAAATCACTTTGGAGAATGATATAAATGTTCTTTAATCCGACATTCGATGGCTCGGCTCTTGCTATAATTCGCCATCGATCGAGCCGTTCGCTTTCATGTGGAATCTGGATATTTATTGGCCCTGCCCGCCACACAAGACTAATTTTTTTTTCTAGTATTTATCATAACCAATACTTACAGAAAATCATGTGTACAGAATTCTGTTTAATTCTTAACGTTTTCTTCCTCTGGAAGAGATTTGAATCGCAGAAACAATTCGATATCCAATATTTTCTTTTCGAGCATTAGTCATGTTCATGCTTATTTTTTTTTTAGAGTAACTTTATAGTCAAAACAAATTGCGATAACAGTATGCAATTTTCTTTTGAGCTGTACTTTTTATCACAAGATTAATTGAATGTGAAATAAATTAATTTTGCAGCGGATATACAAGGTGATAATTAAAATCCCACTTTCAAAATGCTGGAAAAAAAAAAACCGCACTTGTCATAATGAGTTCAAATATGAACTTAAGATACTTGAAGTAGACAACTTTTATGCCGTACCGTTCCCTAAGTGTAATAATAGATGGCGCTGTTAGTGGCCTAAAGAAAGTGAATTCGGCTGCCAGTGATATGTTGAATCGAAATGACAATGTATTTGGAATGAGTTGCACATTAAAAACCAACTGTAGTATAGTATACAATATGCTGGAGTGTTTCGGTTTTTTTTTTTTGACGGAAAAATTAATTCCAAGTCACTCAACAGTAGTGGCACTGTTAGTGGAAAGGCCATCCACCACGGCAAGGTCACATCAAATTGGATGGGAAAAAATGGGAATTTTTGATGCCGTACCGTTTCACCCTCTAAGTATCTACAGTTGGAATTAAAAACCGCTCGTCATATTGATTTTTTTTTTTTTTTTTTTTTTTTTTTACACAGCATTTTGGCAGTGGTATTTAAATTATAATCGCCCTGTATATAGATTATTCCGAGTATGATTATACGTGAATCGCATCTCTATAGATAGAATATTTTTGTAAACGAGACAAATAACGGATTCATACTGGCTGCAGTTTACAAATGCCGATTCCTTACCTCCAAACTGAAAGCCAAAATTCCTGTTCGGATCCACTCCAACGCACTTGGTAAAAATTTGGCGAGAGCGAGTCTTTCTCCACAGACGATCCTGGAAGAAAGATTTCACACGGTTATCACAATAGGTTCTATCTATGAATAATACAACTTGGGCGTTAAGTTTCCGACTTTATTCATAAAGATAAAACTCGTTATATTAAAAAGATTAGAAATAACCAGAAATGTTTTTGACTTTGTCAGACACTATCCTTACCAGTGAGCAATTCTTTCACCAACTGACTTCAAATACACCCATGTCTACGGGAATGGTTGTAGCAACCTTCGGCAAAGGGCAATCACAGCGACACAATTTACTCATGCAATCGTGGTTCCACCTACCATATTTCCACCTATAACAGTGTTTCCTTCTACGCACTACAAGAGCGTCTCTTGAGAAGTACCGGTGAAAAGTTCAGTTGGCACCGAACCTCCCGCCCGAGAGGATGCACAGATGCTCCCACTGGATGACAATCTCATCCCGAGAGCTGGAAGTGGAGTCCTTACACAACTGTATAATTAGCTGCTGCTATAGAAACGTTCAGTTTACAGTTTCTATATATATATATACAGTGTATTCCGAACCACTCACAAACATCCATACCACAGCCAGGTTTCGAACCTGGAGCCTGTGGTGGGGCAAAGGCCAGAGCTCTAGCCATTTTGCCGCTTCAGATAGTGGGAAACAAGGGGTATTCCTGCAGCACTCTAACATTGAGACCATTTTTTTAGCCTAAAAAATTTACTTGATTATCTTACGTTTTTTTTTGCGTCTGCTTTGACATACTAATCACGTTCGGTTTTTATATCCTTGGCAAAAAAATATTTAAAATCTGAAAATTGAGATATCTGAAACGTTTCTGAAAATAAACTAGCTGTATAGGCTTTCGGTGTCCGCTAAGAACCAAGATGGACGCAACGACAGGCGACATTTTCCACTATTTGTAATCTTCATATTTGCTACAGATGAAAATGTCGGTTCACAATTCATTTGGCATTCATTCACATGTATGGTCCATGCCGTCGCACTCTTTCCATCATACACACTGGACATTTCTTAAGCACAAAGAAACATGGTAAAAACTTTAAGATTACGACTTGGGCCTGCTTTACAAGTTACATTTTCCGATATTTAGAGTGAAATGCAACCCTAGATCCCACAATGAATACTTTTCGTTGTCACCCCTCATATTTTCGAGACAGTTTAAGCTCCCATGTAAAAATGTTAACTAAAAATTTACTAACTAATTTGCAGTACTAAAAATTTACACCATACTATAGATACATATACCTGCAGTTCTGTAAATTTACGAAACTAAATTAGTCAAGAAACCCTTAATTTTTTTTTTTTTTTTTTTTTTTTTATGAATATTTGTTTAATCAGATATACAATGTTGGCAACTGGCGTACCGGTTACGGAGTACCACTGGGGATAGACCCCTTAATATCTTAATTCATATATAAATTTACTAATTTTAAGCAGCTCTTAAAATTGAATTATAAAATAAAGTTTAATATTAATAAGAAAAACTAAGGTTAAATTAAAAGAATTCAAGTTAAGATTCGGCACAATTATGCATATACAACGCAAACTAATCATTTCAAGTGTAGTTACTTTTTGCAATGAACGATTACTTTCACATGCGAAATTTATTTAATCTCGCTGGGCAAATATGCATACTTACATAATTCTGCGCATATTCGTAACCATCTGGGTTCAAAATAGGAAGAATGTACCAATCGAATTTTTGAATGAGCTTGCGAGTTGCTCCCCTTTTTCGACACAAAGCAGCAATCTATTTAAAAAGATAAAAAATTAATTGCATTACAGTAATTAATTGCCATAGTAACACTACACGGGATGTTCGGTTAATATCGCATACACTGTAGAGCGAGAATCAACTTTCTCCGAGTATATACAGATTGGTCAAAGCAAACAACACCAGCATCATCCATAGCCAGCACTAACCGTCCCACTATTGACAAAACAAGTACAGCAAGCATGGAACTCCATACCCACAAAATGACATTCGACACAATGCATGCACGTTTGCATTCAAAATTTAGGTTACACCGGCTATTAATGCAACAGCATTTTACATTTGAAATACATTTTCTTGATCTTAAATTAACCCGTGATCTTTTAAATTTAATCAATTAAAACATGTTAACTAGACAAATGCATTGTTCGAATTTCATTACTCTACAATTTTTTCGTGGCGTTGGAATTTTTTCCTCTTCAGTGTATTTTTAAAAACAAAAGGCAATTTAACTCTTCCACAAGTGAATGCTGTTGTACAGATAACAAAATACATCCCCAGCCTGAAGCATTCATTTTCGTTTCAATTTACGAGAGATAAAACCAAGATGGCAGGTCAAAACTTAGATAATTTGTTACTGTAATAGACAGGAGTCAAAATGATGGGTCCAAGGACTACAGAAGATTTTAAGAAGCACTTGCTTGAATCTTACCTTGCTGGCAAGGTAAGTGGCTACTGCCGGACCAATTTGTTCTCTAGCATGCATTCCGGATTGGATCCAGACCATAGGTTTATGCTTTAGCTGTTCCGGATCTGTCGAAATCTACAAGAAAAAAAACCAAGAAATTCTTTAAAAATATTTACATGATAAAATATTAAAGAATACTGTTGCGTCGAAACCCAGGTCCCCGTGCATAGGGAAGTCAACGCCCTATGTCCGGTAAACATCCTGTCTGTGGGGGTGTCTGGCAGGGGGCGAGATGACGAGAGAGAAAGGAATGCAAGAGAGCGATTTGAACAACTGTGACCAAAGAGAAAGGTCGTGTGGCTAGTGCATCGTCGAGTGTGATGGCTGCCTAAATAAAGGAGATTAATACAGTCCACTTCGTGTTATTCGTGTGTGTGTCGATTATTATTATTTGAGTTTATTTGTGTGTGATCGAGCTGTCGAACAAATACTATAGAATAGAAGACACTTTATGATGAAATATTAAGTTAACATTAAATTAGTGTTAGCCATTTGATAGTAAATCTTTTAAAGCCTTCAACAAATCTTTCATAATTCATTTAATTTTTTTTTTTTACAAACATTTTAAAACCAGAATTTACATTTAGAAATCGCTAAAATAAAAAGCTTACTCGAATCACACGGAGAGGTCTGTCTTCAAATGATGTTCCGATGTTCACTAGAGAAGCGCAATTCGGATACTTCTTCGTCAAGTTGGTTATGAACTCGTAAATCTAAATGCAAAGGAAAGATTAAGACCCCAACAAACAAAAATTTCTTATTGATAAATAAATGACCCGTTACCTTTTACCGATAGAAAGTTATTGCATTCAACTTTAAAAATTTTGCAGAATCTATTTAAAACTACATATTGTATGCGGCATAACCAAACTTAAAATTCAAAATATGTTACGAAAGACATGGAAATATAAATGAGTCTTATTAGAAGACTGTCACTAAACTAGATTAATGTATTACACAAACTGAAATTATAAACCAAAAACTTTATATTACTTGTTAAATCAATACTTTTTTTCACTGTAAAATAGAAAGTCCTTTATAAATAATTTTCATTCATTTTTTTAAGGTTATCTGGCGCCATCTATGGGTAGATATATGCAGCTTAAAATCTAAAATTAATGAATCAATAGAGTTTTTGCATACCGTACGTTAGTTACCGTAGGACGTCCTATGGTAACTAACGTACGGTATGCAAAAACTCTAATATTTGAAAAACTGTATTAACATCAAGCGTCATCCACTACAAGTTCAAAAAGAATGTATTTAAACTCGAGTGGATGAATAAAAAGCATTTCATGAACGATTGAAAATTTGAACAAGATTCATACAATCAAATATTATATATATATATATATATGAGAGAGAGTGAGCTAATAGAAGGAATTGAAAAAATAAGATGTTATTGATTTAAATAGAAGTTACCTGTACATTGGTTTGATTTGTCGCTCTACGGTCATCTTGTGCACACTTTAGGCTAATTAGACCGGGACCAACAGTTTAACGTGGATTCCGAACCGCTAACAAACATCCATGCCATCGCCAGGATTCGAACTGAAGCCCGTGGTACCAATGGCCAGAGCGCTAGCCGCTTGACCATCAGACAGCATTAAGTGCAGAAGATATCTTACGAGCAACGCTTGTTTCGTTTATCGAGACATTGCACCGTAAATTGCAGCGGATTCTGGAGTTTTTTTTTTTAATTTTATTTTTTTTAAACCAAAAACTTTCCCCACCAACGATAAATTTGATTAATTTTTAAAACCTATTCGTCTAAAGGAATCTAATAGAGACAATGGATGCGAAAAGAAGTCTTTGAGAGCTATTAAATCTAAGCGATACCCTACTTGAAAAGAGTCGTATACGCAATATTGCTCTAAAAATTAACTTAAAATGTACATTTCCTTTAATGCCGGCTAAAGTACACGCCATTTATATACGAAATAAGATGTTAAAAATTTCATTTGCCCAAAAAATATAGCCGACACATAAATGAATTACACGACTTAGCTTGCATAGCTAGAAAGGCAAGACATTTCAACACAAGATAAAAACAGTCTACTTAATCTTTGTTTTCTTGCCTGCAATTTCTATTTCTAAATTTAAACATTTGAATTTAATATTAAGTGAAAGTACATACTTCGTCCATCGTTCTGTAGACTTCAAAAAACCCAAGTTTTTTTCGTTCTTCTTTAGATACACGATCAGATGCGATTTCCCTAAAGTTAAAAAGCCACATGTTAAATTTAGTAAATTTCAAATCTTAAAAAAACCCACTAAAACTTTACAATTAAAATGCCAATGGAAGACAGTCTTAGAAGACCCTTCAACTGTGTGGTCCCATTAAAATGTGTATATATTCCATTGAAATGTGCGAAGCCTCATTTGTGACATTTTCTGGTATTGATTTACAAATCTAATGATGGAAATCATTTTATTAAATCCTTACTTTGGATCCAAACAAGCTCGATGGATCAAAAGATGCCAACTATTCGAATTTTCCGTAGTTTCTGTGGATATCAACGGAGACTTAAAAGGGTTTGAGAATTACTTTCTCAGCTTCGTGCAATTAAATTTTCACCGATTTCGAGATGTGGCTCTCTACGGTCATCTCGTGCACGCGAAGGCTAAACAGAGCGGGACCTACAGTTTAAAGTGGATTCCGAACCGCTAACAAACATCCATGCGACCGCCAGGATTCGAACCTGAGGCACCAATGGTCAGAGCGCTGGCCAATTGGCCGCTTCAGAATCGAGGAGACTTTATGGTGATCGTCACAATGTATGTAAAAGCGTTTCGTATCAATATATAGGCTGTCAGGTAGGAGAAGTCTGGTTTTTCCCCCATGCTATACGCAAATAAGGATGAGTTACTTTTAAAAGTCCTCTCGGAAGGCTCCGCTTCCCCCCCCTTCAACTGGCTGTTTGGGATCTATGAAAGTTTCTATCCTTTTAAACGGTAGGGGGCTACTTAGGCCGGAGTTTAGGTTAGTCGCTCTACGATCATTTTTGCACACTTCGGGTTAATTAGACCGGGACCTACAGTTTAAAGTGGATTTCGAATCACTAACAATAATCTATGCCACCGCCAGAATACGAATCTGAAGCTTATGGTACCAAAGGCCAGAGCACTAACCAGTTGGCCACCATGCCGCTTACTAATTTCGAGAACAGCGTCAGCTTTCGGAAGATGAAAACATCTCCCTTCTTCAAAACCAAGCAAGTAACATTCAATCTTACTAAGTACAGAAATACACGCATACATCCTTTTGATCTAAAAACTGTCAGCCTGAGGTTTAGCTTAAAAGTAGGCTTAGGTTACAGATTTTGTGTTGTATAACAGCACATATATTTCCATGCAGTTTTTTTTTTGCTGTACTATGTAGTACCATTTTCAAATACTGTGCGCTATTATACATTTAAGAGACGAATCCCAACAATGAATCCAATTCGTAATAAACTTCGGCACTTGAATTAGCAACATAAGTCAACTATTTTAATGGGAACTTCATAAATACCAGGCGTGAATCTACTGGCGCAAGCTTTATGGTAATACTGGTGGTCGTCTAAACCGGAAGATAGTGCGATAATCGGTGATAAGCACAGCACTAAGTGTCTCATTTGATGTTGACAACTGCGAATCATACGAACGATATACCAGCACTCAAGCAAGTTTTTAATGCAATTCAAGCTTCATGCATTCAAAATAAATGCGCTTGTCCGACTTTAAATACAGCGTGGACAATTGGCAAGCCACCATATCACCAAACATGGCATTGTTATAGTTTCAATAGAATTTCGATATTTTTCTGAGGCAGCTGGCCTTAGACCGTGATCTTTTTAAACCATAACCAAGAGCTGCACAGACGTTACTCGCTTAACGCTACCCAGGGGGCGCGTGTTGCTTGAAGGTAAGTTACGAACGCGGAACAATATCCCCGCAACGCTCTACGATCTTATTAGACCGGGACCTGCGGTTTAAAGTGGATTCGAACCACTACTCCATGGCACCGCAGGGACTCTAACCCTGTGGTACCGAGTGCCAGCCACTCGGCCATCAGGCACCTTAATCTATCCCATCCAATTTTGATATTATGCAACTTAAATTTTATCGCAGTTGAAAGATCATAAAATAAATTCTACAATGATTACATTATTTCCTCATTCAAAATTGTATTCTATCACGCATGTTCTACTGGCACCCCTAACGAGAAAATAGATTAGTCTTTTTCCGCCTTTAAATTGAATGTTAAATTTTCCAGTGTATACCTACAGATGGACTGTAGTTCCATCTTTTATACATTGATATAGGAAAAAAAGTTCCCGTAATCTCAAACTGTAGCGATATCTGCCATAAGAACTCTAACAGCCCAATAAAATTTAGCTTCGGTAAAGTTGTCAGAGTTAAGTCATAAAATCTAGTGCAGTGCATGCTATCAGATGTGAAAAGTCCACGGTTTCATCTGACGATCACAGACATCATGAGTAGCTACATCAATACAGTGCAAATGTTTATTAAGGAAATCGTTCCTGTCGAGAGTCGGAAATGTGCTGTAAGAACTGCACGGTGCAAGTCCCTTTGGATAGATGAAACAAGTATATTCCACGTTTTATCAGTTAAAAGGAGCTTGAAAGTTTGTTTTAAGGGTTTGTATTTGCTTCTTTACCTTATAATTAACATAACTACGGAAATATAATTTGATAAAATTCTTACTGTCCAATGTCGTCAAGAAGCAGTTTATAAGGCATTTTAAGGAAGTCTAGTTGATCTGTGAACTCTCTGTAAATCGTTGGTTTCACCGTTACGTAAGCACTCTGATCGGTGGTTGGCGTGTGGAGCCAAAAGTCAAGTTCCTAGAATTGTGAATGCATACAATACATTTAGTAAGTGTATAGGACAGCTTTAAGCAATGGAAATGCAGAAAGTTTATAAACATTAATACCCGACATATGCAAGCCGATTTATACGGTTCTCTATGCAGAATTATTAGAAAAATAATTAGGAAGCGCAGTAAAATTTCACTGAAATTTCTCTAAAAAGGATTGTATCAAGATTAAAATTTTTAGTCTTGTGTTATTTTAATCGCATGGCTTTATTGTATATACAAGGTGATCATAATTAAAGTCCCACTTTCAAAATGCTGTAATAAAGAACCATTCGTCACAAAGAGTTCAAATTTGAACTGAAGATACTGAAGAAAGGGGAAACGGTATAACATCCAAAAAGTTCCACTGATTTTCCCCCATCAATTTGGTATGACCTTACCCTGGTGAATGGGCTTTCCACTCAGTGTCGCAACTGTTGAGTGACTTGGAAGTCATTTTTTCCCGTCAAGAAGCCGAAACTATCAAGCACATTGAACATTACAGTTTGTTTCATGTGCAACTCATGCCAAATACGCTGTTATTTCGATTTAAAAAAAAAAAAATCATAGCCGAATTCCCTTTCTTCATGCCGCTTACAGCTCCATCTATTAATATGCTTTGGAACTTTTTGATGCTGTACCGTTTCCCCCTTCACATTTGAACTGAAGATACTTGAACTCATTGTGACTAGGTTTTTTTTTACTATAGCATTTTCAAAGTAGGACTTTAATTATAAATCACCCTATATAATGAAAATATTTGAAATTCCATAACGAGGGTAAAAGTCGGGAAGGCAAAATTTTAGACGAATTGTGTTTAAAATCTCTTTAAATCGAGAGTTTCAATTCGCATTATATGGTATATTTTAAGATTCAAAAGTTATTAAAATTTAAAATGAATCGTTATAAAGTCATTCAATCAAATAAAAATTCGAATAGTTCCTAAATAAATTAGAGATCTTAAACTCGAAAAATATAAACATTGTCATCTTGCTCTAATTGAGGTATACGATCAAAGTGATAATTGAATTAAAAAAAAAAAAAAAAAAAAAAAAAACTTTGTGCAATCCATTTTTTTTTTTTTTTTTTTTTAATCAAGAAAATTGGAATTTCAAAATGCTTGCAAGAATCCAACTTAAAGCATCTTTAAACATTTTGAATTTCTTGCTTTCTGTAGAACGCTTAATATTTTAAAACCATAAATATTAATTTAATAAAATTAAAAATAATTGTAATTTTGAAATCAAATAGGAGTGCTTACGTCTTTGAATCTCTTGTGAAGAGCGTACACGGCGTCCAACTGATATTCTGTAGTTGGCGTGACTTCAAGTAGCCTATAACTAAGATAAAAGTGAAATTTAACAGAAATACAAGTTACAGCACGAGAAAAAAACCAAGTCCTTTATAAATAATTTTCATTCATTTTTTTTTAAAGTCTTTCCTGGTAATAGTAGATGCATGCATCTACTATAGATGCATATGCATCTTAAAACTATAAAAAAAAAAAAAACTAAAATTAAATTCAATTACTGAATGAATACTTGAAAACCTGTATTAATATCAATTGTCATCCTCTACAAGTTAAAAAAAAAAAAAAAATATATTTGAACTTGAGTGGAGGAATAAAAAGTATTTCATGAACGATTGAAAATTTGAGCAATATATATATAGAGAGAGAGAGAGTGAACTAATAGTAGGAATTGAATAAACAGCGAGAAAACACTTCATTCCGAAAATTAATGCAACAACATTTCAATATCGGAGAGAAAAAAAAAAAAAAAATCTGTCTCATCTAACTACAGAAAAGTTAGAAATTGCAATGTTTTACGAATTAAAGAACGTTTCAATAAAATAAATATAAAGCTCATCTCGAAATAACAGTCAATGAAGAATGATCAAATATATTTCAAGACTGATTGAAAACATGATAATCAAGTCGTATTGAAGTTTTGGTCAATAAGAATCAATAAACGAGAGAACGTGGGTTATTATTAAATAGTAATAATTTTTTGCCCGAATTTTAAAATGGAAAAAGGTTTTTTTTTTTTTTGGATTGGATGTACTCACAAATGAACACTACTGTATCATAATTTTAACAACTGTAGAGTCACGTTTAAAGAAACTCTTATTAGATTCTATATCCAACATTTTGAATGAAGCAAGGTTCACATTAAAATTATACCAGATATATTTAAAGTTTTATTCAAATTACAAAACTTAAAAATAAACAAGACTTATTTTCATCAAGAGTTTAGAATCTTGCCAAAAATTAATAACACACATTTCTTACGATAAAACGTAAGAATTTATTTTTGACAATTTAAACATGATTAAAAAAAGAAATGGTTTTCTGAAATCTGAACATTTTTCCCAAATATATTCACGGAAATGGGATGTTTTTCAACACACGAATTATTCATTCGAAATATTTTAGAAAGAAAACCTCGTTTCAAACAGATGAGTTTCATAAAATGCTTTGGAAGAAAATGACTCAACATTTGCATTCCTGAACGTCTAATTGAAGAAGAAGTTTATTATTTCTTGAAATGTCCGAAAAATTTGAAAATTAGAGTTTAACGTGAAAAAAAAAAAAAAAAAAAAAAATAGACACCTTTTTTTTAATTGGAGACATACATTATTAATCTGTGCATTTTGTTACTTAACAGCCATAATTATAAAAATTAAGATGCAGGGGATTAAAGTAAAAGGAAAACTTACCGATCATAATTCACTTTCTGTCCAAACGAACAGCTACTGTAGAAAATCAACAAGGCGCACGATGCAAAAAACAATCGTAAACAAATCGACATTTTAAAAAGGTTTTTTTTTTTTTTTTTTTTTTTTTTTTTTTTTTTTTAATTCTCTTCGCCTTACAAAGCTACAAATTGAATTCAATACTGATCTGTTTTATGCGAATACAAAATTCTTTTCTGGCAGTGAAAATCAAACTGCGCATGCGCAAACAATAATTTTATGCAAACATGTAATCCAATGAAGAGCCAACGTCAGCAAATAGATTTTATCACAGTTCGATGAATAGAAAATAAATGAATAGAACCAACAGTCTAGGACAAAATGTTCGAGTGGTTAAATACTCGTTCACGCAGAATTAACTATTTTAGGGATAAATTTAATAGATGCATTCGCATACTGTATCCACTTATTTGTAGGAACTCTACTATGTCCTTAGAAAATAAAAAACTCACTTATCTTGCTTACTTGCGTCCAATACTTGCATATGCGAGTCCTATTAGGGGATCTACTGCTCCGTCGAATTTCGAGATCATATACAAAGACTTGAAAATAAAATCCTACCTATGATCACAAAATCGCCCTGGTTTTTCCGAAATGAGGATATCAGACATGCTCTTTCCCTCTCAGTTTTAAACAATTTGAGTATAAAATTGCACAAAATCTTTATAATTCCATTCCCAATATTAATAATTATGTTTTGAATGATTTCTGCAACTATGATTACGTCATTTCTGATTTCAAAAATTGCAAAAGACCTCGCGCTGTTCTGAATATTATTCATTAACATTTCGATATCCTCCTTTCCGAATGACCATGCGGGGCCTGATGGCCGAGAGGTTAGCGCTCAGTACCACAGGTTTTCCGGTTCGAGTCCCGACGGTGGTATGGATGTTTGTAGTGGTTCGGAATCCACTTTAAACAGTAGGTCCCGGTCTGTTTAGCTCAAAGTGTGCACAAGATGACTGCGACAAACCAAACTAAACCGAATGACCATGCAATTTCTTCGCTGAGTCACAATTTCCCCTTCAATTGTTTTTGTTTATATCGTTTATTTATTTATTACCTTTTATTCCTTACTTAAAAATTTTAATAATAAAAAAATAATAATTAAAATAATTGTATGCATATAAAACTTTAAAACAAATTAATTTTTTAAATAATTTTTTTAAATATATGTATATATATATATATATATATACATACAGTAGAACTTTTTTAAGTCGAACCTCGATAAGTCGAAAACCTCCATTACTCGAAATTTTAACCCTCTATAGGTCGAAATAATTAGTGAATCTCCACAAGCCATTTTGGTATATATTTTCCCTCCGTAACTCGAAAAAAAAAAAAAATTGGACCTCCTGTATCTCGAACATTAGCAATGTTTGATTTTACAAGCTTTACAACTCGATACCTTTAAGGTTGTTTAGGAATTATTTTGATTTTTTTTATTGTAGTACATAATATAACTTTTAAGTTGCAAATAAACATGTTTATTACCTCTGCAACTTGAATTTTTTTTTATTCTACCTAACTCAAAATAAGTTAGAAGAATCTAAACCTCTACAAGTAGAATATTTCCTTTCAAAATCCGTGTAAGTTGAAATCCTTCATAAGTTGAAAACTCTATAACTCGAATTATTTGGCGTCTCCCTTGAGTGCGACTTGCAGAGGTTCTACTTTATATATCTTATTCCTTTTCTATCTAATAAAGGTTTTAAAGCTTAAGAAACTTCTCAAAACAGGAAATAGAGGTTGTTATACAGCCAAGGCTCTCCATCAACCTAGCAAATCATCATCATCATCAACCAACAGTCTATTCTTTTACTAAGAATTGAATTACAGAGATGTTATTGAATGGTTTAACAATATTTAAACTATTTCTAGATTGACCTTTTTTTCTCAATACTACTATTAATTTTATAAATTTATAGATAAATAAATAAATATAATTAAAAATTATTGCTTTTTTATAAAAATATATCTGAGAAATAATGATTTTCAAATATAAATAAATAGGCTAGTAATTAAATTTATATGTAAATAGTTTCCCCCACGTGCATTATTTAAGTTTTTCTAATGCAGCTGGCAATACAGAGACAGTTAATCTTTATGCCATACGCAAAGGCTGCTCCGCTGTTACTCATTTAGCACTACCCAGGGGTGCACATGTAGCCTGAAGATATGTTACGGACGCGAGTAGCACTACTCCCACAACTCTCTACGTTCCTATTAGATTGGGACCTACGGTTTAAAATGGATTCCGAACCACTATAAACATACATGGCACCCCGAGATTCGAACACGAAACCTGTGATACCGAGTGTCCTGTGAACATGTGGTATCGAGGATCAAAAACTAGTTGCTCTTCAAGAAATTTTCAAATCTGCAAATGGAGCTTGAATCGTAGAACTTTTTGTTGATTTAATTTATATAAATATTAGTTTTCTTTTCTACATGAAATTTTATTAAATCATTACCTATTTACCAAATAGTGTATTATTCTATAAAAAAGAGTAAAATCGCATATAAAACAACAAGTATACCATTGAATGTTTTTTTTTTTTTTTTTTTTTAACAATTGAGATCATGGAAACATCTAATTTATGAATATCTTATATATTCTTCTCTATATATACCTTATTGTTTTAAGGGGAAAAAAATCCATTTTTGTCTTTAAAATAAAAAACGACTTTATAAATTTATATACAATGCTTTTAAAATATATAATCTAAATGAATTACAATTACACAGAATGGCTTTGTTTCTTTAATGAATTTGTTCACATCATCTAAATATGTATCTCCAAACACTATTGCACAAAAATACTCTTTCTTTTATTATGTAAACTTTTTTTTTCCTATATCAAACTGTAGCGATATACGCCTTAAGAACTCTAGCAGCCCAATAAAATTTAGCCCTGGTAAAGTTGTCAAGAGTTAAAAGTCATAAAATCAAGTGCACTGCATGTTGTCAAATGTACGAAGTCCATGGATTCACCCGACGAGCACAGAGGACAGACATCATGAGTAGCTACACCCATGCGGTGCAAGTGTTTATTAAGAAAATCATGTCCTGTCGAGAGTCGGAAATTTGCTGTAAAAACTGCACGGGGCAAGTCCATTGGGATGGGTGATGAAACAAGTGTATTTCACTTTTTATAGCTGAAAGGAGTTTGCAAGTTGTTTAAGGATCTGTCTGCTTTCTTCTTTACCTCAGAACTAAATCGATGAAAGGATAAAGGAAATTGTGGCTGTGATAACTTACAACCCTTTTTGGCCAAGAGGTCGGCCTTTTCATTTCCAGACGCCCGCAATGGTTGGGAATCCATTGAGAAACAATCTCCCAGCCAAAAGCAATTGCATTGGACAGATTTATCTTAGCCTCTTCAACAAAGAAGCAATCACTGGGTGTATAGGAGACAGTTGCAAAGATTGCAGCTTGGAAATCAATAAAAATAACTACTTTACTAAAATTAGTAGTTAGCCCAAGAAGGTTTAAAATTGCAATCCTTATGGCAAAATCTCATCATCAAAATTGGAAGCATTAAGACCAACTGCATATGATTCCTCAAAAAATCCTTTACAATAGAGACCATCATCAGTATTTCCATCACATGCAGAGCCATTGGTGTAAATATAGATCCATTCAGAACCAGGGTAATTTGTAGTAATAACCTCTAAGAAAAAGACTGAAGAGCATTAGAAACTATATCACATTTTTTTAGACATACCAATGGAATGGATCATTATGTAAATTTCATTACTTGACAAACTATAAAAAATTATTGTTTATCTTTTTTGAAATTACTATTGTAATAATATCACAATGAACATATTCCAATGTGAATTAAAATACTTGATACTATAATAGAATTTGTGGAGCTCAGATAGATGAGTTTTAAGATATATAAACATACAGTCATCAATCATTTATTTTGTTTTTCAAAAAATTCAAAACAAGAAACAAAAATTTCAGCAAAATTTATTATGCTTTAAAATCAACAAGAAGCAATAAATATGAGATTTATGAATCATAATATATATCACAGCAGGAAATGAAAACACAAAAATTGTTTTCAATACAGTTACAACTGCGAATAAAAGTTAAATGTATATTATAAAAACAACAATAATGGTTAACAACAAATATAACAAACAAAAAGGCTCACTAAGTAGAAGTAATTAGTTAACAACAACAAAACTATAAAAATATACATTCTTTAACTTTTGTATGGTGAAACTTGAAATCTAAAATTAAAAAAAAAAAAATGCTAATTTTTAATAACATTCATTATACAAACAAATAACACACAAAATCAAAACGATAAAGAATTTGCAGCAAAACAAGTAATTAACATTTTAAATGTATCCAATCATAATACATATATAAAGAAGCAAAAGACAGTGGTTCTTAACTGTGGAGCAAATTAAACAAACAATTAACAACGAGCAATTATTATCAACAAATGAAAAATTAATTTTAAAAATATTTTTAGAAACCACTTTAATTATCATTAATTTCTTAATTACAAACAAATTATTCTCTCCACTAATTATAAAAGCATAAGCTAAAAATACTGATTATTAGTATTTTTTTAACTGGCAGTACTGATACAACATGACAATACTGATTGTTTTATAGCAGCCACAGTAAAGGATGCACACAATAGAAAACAACTATTTTCAAAAATAAATATTGCTTCAGTTATTTAATGTTAAACTTATTAAACAATCAGAATTTTGAGTATAAGATACCAAGAAATCATGGATTCTTGTTAGATTCAGATTACTTTAGCAATAGTTTTTTTTTTTTTTTTAAAACAAATTCCTTTTTTTCACGAAAAGAGGTATAAAATACCTATTAATAATTTCACTTCAATACATACAATAGTTCACTGCAAATATGAAAAATATTTTTTTAAATCCAGAAAAATTATTCTAATAAACAATAAACCATATAAATTTAAAATAACTATTATTTAACCCTTTGCACTCGAAGTTTTTTTTCATTCGTATTACCAGCAACTCGAAGCGATTTTAGTGAAAAGATCATATTCACATGTAAGTTTGATATACGCATTAAAAGAAATGCATTATTAATTTGTTATTTACATTGTCTCCGTAGCGGAGCCCTCGAGCTTGAAGACAAATTTTAAATGGCTCCGCTCTGGAGCCCTCGAGTGCAAAAGGGTTAATAAAGGAAAAAAGATTGAGATTGCATAAAAATTTATCATGTAGTTAATTGAAGAGAGCCAGTTTGAGAACCACCGTATTACAGAATGGGAAAGTAATTTGATGCATCAATTTGTCCAACAATTTCCCTAAACAGTATTTAAAATGCAGAAATAAAATCATTTTTCACAAAGTGTAATTTCAATTATAAAAATAAAATACAAATTGTTAAAAATAATACTTAATTCTACAGTAAAAGATAAAGTTACAACAACAAATAAAAGTTAATTCTAAATCTTATGGATAAATTCCATATCAGTTAAGAATTCAAAATTTGATGAAAAAAATTCATTCAATTTTTTTTAATGGGTTGAAAGTCAACCATAAGCCTAATACAGTTACCATTTTCATATTTATTTTAAAACAAATATTACAAAATTTTCTAAATAGTGAATTTCAATGAATAAACAAAGAGTATTTTAAGTTTCTACATACTGAATACTTTTTAAAATTAAAAATAAAATAAGAAAGAAAATTTTTAAAAAATACAGGTTGGCTAAGGTTAACTCGTATAGGTATCCTAAGTTAAGTATAGGTATCCTAAGTTAAGTATAGGTATCTGCAAATAACTTGGTATTAAAAACTGCATGACAATTCACAAATAATTAAATGAACACATAATTCTCAGCCAATAGTAGTAGTATTTATTTACTACTATTACCAATAATAACCTCATTGTTTCATTATGGTAATTAGTAAGCTGAAAAAGAAATTTATTTAGTGCAATTTTAAATTCAAAATTGGTTTCAATTCCTGTGTGCATAAAATTCACTTATAATTGATATATACAATCATGATGAAAAATATTTAAAAAAAAAAAACCACCAAAATAGCTAGCTCCACAATGGCAAAGCATTTCAAATCAGTCTCATTTTAAATGATAACAAGAATAAACTATAAATATTAAAAAGAATATTTAATAATAATAATAATAACAATAGAAATTTTAATTAACAAGAATAAAATTGTAATTTTTTATAGTAACAATTCTTTAATCTAGCACAGTTGGGACACACGGCCATACCAGATTATCAAGCAATAATATAATTTTAAAAGGGATATCAAGATAAAGCACTGTAGATCAAAATTAAAGTGATTAAAATGTGTACATATTTAATGAGTATAGTATATATGTGTAGATATTTAATGTGTTTAATGTATATATCTAATTTTAGTCGCCCAAAATTGTACAAAAGAAAAGGTTCGAACAATGCCAGATTATAGAATGCAGGATTAAACAGAGGTTACTGAATAAAATAAAAACTATAGATTTTAAGTGATGCACTGAGAAAATTGTGACTAAGCTTAGAAGTAAAATTATAAGTAAAAAAATCTTTATTAGTACTTAAAAGGTAAAAATAGAAGACGTATTTTTAGCAAAATTCTTTTCATTTTAAAAGACATAAATTTTATTATATAAAACTATTTTCAGTAACTTTAGCGATAAATTTTATGGTAAAAAATGGAATGTTTTTTTTTTTCATCAAACCCTGTATAAAAGATAGCACATTTTTCATTTTTAACAAAAATGGCACTTCTAAAAACTACTGTAACATATAACAGATAATTCATAATATCTAACACAATATTTAAAAAATAATAAAGAATAAACTATTGAAAAACATATAAGGCAGATTTCCTAAATATAACATCCAGTCTGTGAAACCATTTGCAAGTAAAAATATTAAAACACAAGTCTCATAAATGTTATGCAGTTAACAAAAATTACCAAATCAACACTGTATAAGGCAAAAGCTAAGAGCACTTTCTGAGATCATATAAATTTCCATATACAACAATATCAAAAGAACTTTTTAAAAGCAAAATTTTGAAAAATTTTCTGCAATTACTACAGATACATTATTTTTATTATCTAGATTTATCTATCATTACATTTATTAATATTAAATAGAAATTACTATGACAAACAAAAGCTAACATGAACAATATTAATAAATAAATACTCATTTATATTCAAATAATTAGCAATAAAATTAACAAGCACATTTTTCAAGAAATTTAACATCAAGTGATTTTTGCAACAAAGAACGATAAAATGAATATACATTTATAAAACAATGAATATTCTTTTTTTTTTTTTTTTTTTTTTTTTTCATTCTAAAGAATTAATATCAGTTAAATGTAATTAAAAAAAAAAAAAAATGAATTAAAGTTCTGAAATAATATATATATATATATATATATTAATAAACAAACAAGTAGCAGAAATTTAAAAAAAAATTAACATTCAATAACATATAAATAAGAATTTCAATAATATAATAATGAAAACAAACCATATTCTACTTTCATTATAGAAAAAATAATTACGATGATGATTGATTAAATTTATACATAAACATTCCCACGCTTAAAAAAACAGAATTATTTAATTAATTTGAATAACATAAGCAAAAACAAAAGAAAATTTAATTCTGAGGTGTATATTAAAAAGGAGACCTTCCCTTATGATTCATGAATAATTTAGATATTAAAATTTCCCCAATCATCCCTTAGAAGATAGACAGGATTTAAAATCAGTTTTCAAAGAGTTACATATAACATTCACAAACATATAACATTCTATCTTTTCTATTAGTATTATTTGTTCCATATGAAATGAACTTTTAATATTAGCAGACATTCTATAAAATATATATCTACCAGTATTGCACTAAATAAGAGCATTATTATAATGGTTTACATTTAGTTGTTATAGTTGCTTGCTATATTTTGCTATTGTTGTATATACATGTTTCTATTGTTTAAATTTTTAAAAATTATAAATAGAAACATGGAATCCCATATGAAATGGATCATTTCATTGTATTTGTTTGTTCTACTATTCTAGCAAAATGATACATTAAAGACTCATACAACTAATATATTCACAGTAGTCAATAGTTTGAGAAATTTTACGTCAGGTAATATGAGCTCAGAAAATTGTGGAAGAACTGAAAGCATCTTCTTTAATGATGTTCTGAGGGAAAAAGTGAAGCTTGACCCTATTTAACTGTTAGAGAAGTTGCTGTTGATTTTGGAATAGGAATAGCAATAATTTCTTGGGATATTTGGAAAGGTGAAAAAATTTAACCAATGGGTTCCACACAAGTTGTCTGATAAGCAGAAATTGCAACACTTGCAGATTTGCACATCTTTGAGTACTCAGCAAAAAAAAAAAAAAAAAAAAAAAAAATGTTCCTTTTTGGATTGTATCACTTATGATGAAAGGTGCAAACTGTATGATAATTGGAAATTGTAATTATAGTGGTTGGATGCAGATGAAACCTAAATAAGCACTCAAATAGCTTACATCCAAAGAACACAATGGTGGTGATTAAGTATAATCAGAGGAGAGTTATCCATTACAGATTCCTAAGAATAGGTCAAACAATTGATATTGTGCAACAAAAAATTGTTGTCATCAGAAACAGCATTGGTGAATCGAATACGCGTTATTTTCTCTCCATGATAATACAAGACTTTGCATTTCACAAGTCATACCCAAAAACTGAACGAGTTGAAATTTGAAATTCTACTTCACCCACCATATTCATCAAACTTGTCTCCTACTGACTATGAAATCATTTTTAAAGCATAAACGCTTTATCGATCATGAAGCTGTCTAAACATCTCAGAATTTATTGACTCCAAATCAAAAAGGCACTCTTTAAAAATGGCATAAAAATGCTTTGAAATCGACGGCAGAAGTATATTATTGCTGGAGCATACTTGAATTAAATATGTATACAAAAATTCATTTTCTATGGAACAAACTTATAACAAAACATAAAGACTGCAAGTGTAAATAGATCATTTTATTTATTGCCATGCTCAAGATTGCAACGAGAAACAGTATATACATTTTTCTAAAATTAATGTTGTTATACATTTTCAAAAATTGGAAGAATTACCAACAATATTATTGCTTTCAGAATGTTGAAAAATTACGTTTACCAGCAAAAGAATTTCAAAACACTAAATAGCAAGCAAACGAACATCTTAATTCTTTTACACAGTTTTGAAGACAAAACAAAATCAAGTGTAATATTTAATTAAAAATTTTTTCTAAGTAACAGTTAATTAAAATATAGTAAAAATAAATAAATAAAATTTTATGAAATATAAAATTACATTTTTCAAATACAGGAATAATTTTTGATTATATTAAAATGTTCGTTGTTATATTTTATTTTACCATTCTATACTAAAAAATGAATAATTGCTAATAATGAATGATCTTTAATCATAATATGATAAATGAAAATAAATCTATCAATTTGAATTACTCAGTGATAAAAAAATGTTAAACAAAATTTTTTAAAATTATAAATGGACATATTTAGACAACATTTATATTCACTAAAAAAATTATCAATTTCAATAAAGGAAAAACTTTATTGAAAATTCAGAAATTTTATCAAATTTGAAAAAAAAAAGGTTTTTTTTTTATTTTTACTATGAAAGTGATAATATTCAAATGAGCAAAATAATGCACATTCATTACACTTTTCTAAAAACATTTAGACTCTGCTATTTTAAAATTAAAGCAAGTTTAAGAAATTAACTGATGGAGTGATATGTATAATATGCCTGATAGAAAAACAAGTGAAGATAAAGAGTCCTCACTTTTTTAATAAATGTGTGTTATGCTTAAAATTCTACAGATTAATCCTTACAAAAAAGTTATACAAAATTTTGATCAATTTGTTAAAATTTTTATTCAACTTTTGTGTAATTGATTAAACATAAAAATTATAAATATATTAATTACAAAAAAAATTAAAAATGATGTATTTGTAAAAAAAAATTTTATATAGCAGTCCATAAAAATTGCATGAAAAAGATTACATATAGGGCAAGATGAAATAGAAATATATATTATTGCTATACTTCAAGGAACATATTGCGAAAGTACAGAAAATGTTCTTTTTTATAGTAAAATTTGGTAACTCCAAATATTAATACATAAAAGTAAAAAAAAAAAAAAAAAAAAAAGAGTCAGAAATGTTCAATTTTTAGTTTAATACTTTTATCATTTTATAAAGACAAATGTTCTTTATATGATATCAATTAATTAGCAGAAATGTATACATATAAGTACATAAACCTATGCAGTCTAAGATTTCACATTGAAAACAATTCCCTGAAAATAATACCAATTCTTCATAAGAAAACCTATTAATGAAGAATAATACTTAGAAATAATGTACAATTTTTGAAAAGTAGAAGTAAGTGTTTAAAATAAAAATTAAGGTTTGCAATATAATAAGGTTCTGAGGCTGAAAACACTTTTTGTTAATTTTTGTCACTTATTGTTGAGGAATTTATCAAAACTATAACTTGGTCTAGTTGGGAAAAAATGTATTAATTTTTTTACAGAATTTGATTTTTATTAAAATAATAAATTATAATAACAAGAAAATGTGATAGATTCATTAATTCTAGTGATTTCTTTATTTATTTATGACAATTTTTCTAAATAAATTTATAAAATTGTTTTTGTTCAATTTCCTTTTAAATTTTTCTTGCAATTAAAATAAAAAACATTTTGAAAAATTCTCTTATCTATGTAATTAATAAGTTTTTAATCCATATTTATTAATACTTTGCAATCACTGAATGATAAAGTTAAAAAAAAAGTTTAACTATAACATATTTAAATAATTACTTTGTATATATTGCAAAAAAAACTTAATAATTTTAAAAATTTAATTTCACAAGATGATACACAAGTTTTTCTGAATACAACATGGAATTTCTAGCAAACAAAGAATGTAAAAATTAAAGCATCAAATTCAGAAAGTTTTAAAAACTTCATTTCAGTATATAAGTCAAAATATTATGATTTATGGTACTTTTAATAAAAAAATCAAATTAGAAACTTGATTTGTGAAAAAAAAAAAAAAGATTAATTAGTTCATGAGTTTGGGAAATTTGGATTACAATTATTTATAATATAAAAATTATACAATTTAAATGCATTTCTATTCAATTAACTGTAGTAGTATTAACAAAACTAATTAAAATATAGAGGTAAAAAAAAATCTTATTATTTTTACTTATTTTTCTCAACATATTATCATAAAATGATTTATTATTCTATCTTCATACAATTTCTTTTACTTGATATATATATAATAGAATTTTAATATTTGTGTAATTTTTAAATATAGCTAAAATTGGCACAAAAAAAAAAAAAAGAAGATATTTAAGGTATTACAATAGCTCTGAAATGTATGAGTATTTCAATAATTGTAAACAATAACAATGCTGTTATTTGTCTAAACCTTTAGCTTCAAGCTGTAAAAGTTGAACTAGAAAACCATCATTGGGCCTCACTTCTCTTTGTTTGCGTATAGTACGTAAAGCTTCTTTCGCACTCATCTTTTTCTTAATCATGAGATAAGCAGCAACAAAAGTTGTGGATCTTGATAATCCCATTAAGCAATGAACAAGAACTTTTCCTGTGAAAGATATTTAGTTAAAACTTTACACTCAGTTTTTAAAAATAAGTTTTTGAAAAAAAAAAAGAAGAGAATTTAAAGTCATTTCATGAAATATTCATTCAGATTAATATCAGTAATCAGTAATGTCAGCAGTAAATGTTATTATCAGTAATGCATAACTAAAATATTTTAAATTTAAAATACAATCAAAAAGCCAAATAATACAATAAAATCTATCAAAATATTTGATACAAATTAACCTGTGATAGATACACATTTATTAAACTTACATGAAAAAGAAATTATCTAATTCCTTATTCATATCAAATCCTGGTTGGAAAAAAAAATCCTTTCTCTGACATGTAAAAAAGGTGATCTATATAGATTTGGCATTTCTAAATTTAAATATAGCACCAAATTACTTAAGTAAATAAATAATTTTTCATCTATCATAAGATATTATTTCTCTTCATTGGCATCAATTAAAGAAAAAAAAAAGATTTCTGAAAAAAATCATGTTTAATTTTAAAGGTTCTGTATCAATTAAATACATAACATTGGGAATTTAAATATATATACACAAAATAGATAAAGTACTGCTAAAAAATCTATTAAAAATTAAAATTGATAAAAATTTTCAGGTAACTGCTGGCTGTCATAATTCTTTTGATTTGATAACATCACTTAACACTTTAAAAATCTTTTGTATTATACTTTAATATTGAAATTTTATATTGTTAGCTTTTCTTGCATAACCAGCAATGTACCTCTTTAAAGTTATTTTATATAGTTTAAAAGAAACAAAAACATATTTGTACTTGTAATAAAATTTGGCATTCATAAAAATGAACTAGGCTCTACAAAACACACAATTTCTCTTGTTTTTATAATAACTAACACCCTGGTTCCTGTAGAATTCAATTTTTAATACTTAAAAGTTAGATAATTCAATAGATAAATTTGAATTAATTTAATAACTGCTTCATCACTAATGATATGTGTTCCCTTTGCAATTTGAAAAATAAATTTCATTCATAATGCTTTATATTTAATTAGAGCAGAACTACAAAAAAATTAATCACAAAGTTTTTAAGAATCTATGTTTGTTTTTAAATCGTTGAAAGATTAAATAAAAGATTTAATGTCTTATGATGGATAAAGATAATTTATTTAATTATGTTAAATTATTCACAAGTAAGTGCTGGGAATTTACACAAAAAGAAACAGAATTAAATTCAGAAACTAGAATGCATAATCTCCAGACTCCTTATCTGTGTGTTTCATGACTGAGCTACTTATCAATTAGAAAACATCAGCAATTTAATATATGAAAACCTTTCGATACTTTTAAACTTGATTGTCTCAAAAACTATTAGGTCCTACTATTTCAAACAATTAATATCTTATACTTTAAAAAATTATTTTTATAATACATTACAAATTTTACTTGTATATGCAAGCATGACCAACACATAGTATAAATTTCAAACAAATTGGTGAAACACAGTTCATGATATGCCCTTATATGTAAAATGAAATAATTTAAAGTAAAAAGATTTCATATTTATATAGTATTTCAATAATAAAAAAAAAAAATGAAACTAACCTCCACTGCTAACACCCTCATCAATAAAGTTAACACCCTGATCAAAACAGTCAATTATTCGTGTTCTTGGAGCATCAATTAAATCGAAACCCAAGTATTTTATGCCAGCATCAGAGTAGAAATTTACTCCTGTATTAACTTGACCAAAATTAGAACCTTCAGCAGTGTTTAGTACATGTGTGATTCCAACAGCTTGAAGAAAATCTTTTTTTCTAGCAGATCCTCTGAATTAAAACATAAAACATAAATGAGTTTTAGATATAACATTTATCTATATTAACAATAATATCTTCAAATAATTTTTTAATTAATTTACCATAAATATTATTTCATATTTAAAAATTTAATTACAAAAAGGAAGGTTTTATGAAGAAATTATAATTAGTTAGGAAGCATTTTAATTGATAATTTTTACTTGCATAAATTAATTATTCTTTCAACATTGATTCATTAAAATTCATGAAATAATTGTCAGCTCTTTTTAATTGAATTTTATGGTCAAAGCAAAAAAATATATAGCAGTTCAAGATCAATGTTATTCTAGTTCTTTATACCTAAAAATATATGTCTGGCTGCATTTAACTCGCATGTCGGCTATCCTTGACTTGATCTACTGAATAACAAATTTCAGGATTTGAAATTGCTGCCAAAGTCTATGAGCCATAGTAGGACTAGCATCTAACCATCTACTTAAGCTTTTACATGATGATAAACTTAGCACCCAATGATAGTAGATGATTAAACAGTAAAAACAATATAACCAATTATGCAATTGTCATATATTTTTTTAAACTTATTTTAACAGTTTCATATATGACATACATAATTCTCAATGATTTTTTTTGCAGTATTTTTGCTTTCTAACACACACAAAAAAAGAAAAGATTTGATTTTTTTTTTTCTAGTTGAAATCCTCAACCAGATCTTTGTTGAACAGTTTCAGTATTAACTTATGACATAAAAAAATAGTAGAATCAAATATTTCATTCAATTTTCTGTTACGTCTTGCATCATAAAATTTTAAAATTTTTAAGTGTCCAATGATGATTATAATTTTGCCTTTATTTGAAAATTACCATGCAGTCAATGAAAAAATGTATTATTTGATAAAAAAAATGGCTTGAAATATTTAGCACTTTCAAACATCAGAGTTTAAACATGATTATTTGCAATTCCATACAATTAATAAAATATTTATTATTACTTACTCATCACCAATAAATATGTTAGGATAAACTTCATCGCAATCTACTCCACCTATTAAGGCTTTTGTCATTTCAACAGGAGGTTGTTCAAGAAATCTAGGAACCCATGAATAACCAATGACTGGTTTAGCTGGAGGATTTGTCTCATATATAATCTGTAATAATTCTTTAAGAGGATCAAAAGATGATTGGGATGCCATATTGAATGCTTTTCTGTAAGCCTGGGTAAAAAGGAAAATAAAAATTAAAACCTTAGATCAAGTTAATATTTTAATATCACATTTATCACAATAAGAATACTAATAACAAAATGCATATATTGCATTTATTTAAAAAGTTTTTTCTTTTGAAAAATATGAATACCAAAATATTTTATTAACTAAATAAAACTTGTGTCTAATGTAATATTGATAATGACTTGAACAAGCAATGTAGTTCTTAACTTATAATAAAAAAAATTATTATCCGATTAAATTGATTTGATTATTGTCCATTACCTAGGTGTATTATTTATAAATTACTTCAGTGATTTAATTATCACTGATATAACGAAATATATTATTCAAAATTATGTTAATTGATATACTGTTACTGTTATGTCTCACTGATAAAAAAACAAAGAATCTTATTATAAGATTTTTAATGCACCAAATGCAATCCTGTAAAAACCTCATGTAACGAAGTTAAATTTCAGTGGCATAACATATTAATTTGGCTAATTTTAAAAGGATGGGCTCCATATTACTCTATCTTAAATTTCTAATTAAAGCACACTTTTTTTTTAATTTGAAATAAAAATTTAAGTATAAAACATAACATGTTTTCTGGTTATCTATAAATAAAGTTCTTTATTAAAAAAATTACACAGGAAATTAATCATAAACTGATATCCTGTTAAATATAATATCTCAAATATAAATATTATTTAAAAATATCGGGGACTTGTAGAATTTCAGGACATTTGCTAATTAAATATAACTTTTGTAACATTGCCCATAATTTTTATTTAATATTTATGAAATGGGAAAACCTTGTTTATCGAAACATTAATCCACTTATACATCTAAATTTAGAGTTCTTAAAAATGCAAGGACAAGCACAAATCAATGTTTTAATTTTCTGTTTTTGTTTACAGTTAAAATGCAGTTGTAGTGACTATAACTTCTTTTTGTGAAATGCACTGATTTCCATAAATAATACAATAATATCCCCCTCCCGCCCAAAAAACCCAAGCAAATTACTATTTTTTCTGAAAAATATGTATAAATCTCATAAACTTCAAAAATTGTTAAATGTCAGACCAATAAATAGTGAAATCTTCGCTGGCGGAAAGTGTACACATTTATATAAGAAGTGGTAAAGAATCCTGAACTTACTTTTGCACAACTATCAGTCAGGATTTTCTACAATATCTTTACCTACGACTTTCCTCAGTGCACTAACATTTCCACTTGCCTATTTGCTGACGATTCTGCTGCTCTTGCCCAAGGTGCTTCTATTCTTTATGTCATCAATACTCTTCAAAATTTTCTGAATATCCTAGAGGATTGGCTAACTAAATGACGCATCGCAATTAATGTCTCTAAATCTCAAGCTATCATTTTCCGAAAAGGACACGCCAGACAACCATATATTAATCTCTCTCCTTTTGATCAACAAATTGAATGGGCAACTAATATTAAATATCTCGGCTTAATTATAGACAATAAACTTACGTTTCGAGCTCATATTCAAAAAATCAAAGAAAAAAATGTTGGAAAATTTTTTTATCTCACTCTTACCACTCATTAATAAATTTTCTAAATTAACTTTGTCAAACAAACTTCTTCTCTACAAACAAGTTCTTAGGCCTATCCTTACCTATGCTGCCCCAATTTGGGGTCTAGCTGCACAATCTAACAAGAAATCTGTACAAATTATTCAAAACAAACTCCGTATTATCACTGGTGCACCCTGGTTTGTCCGCAACTCTACAATTCATCAAGATTTAAAAATTGATTCTATTGACAACTATATTACTAAACTTTCTAGAAATTTCTTCAATACCATTGCTACTCACGAAAACCCTCTCATCAAGGCACAAACTATATTTACGCAATTGAATGGAAATACAAGTATCCTTTCTCTACTTCTAAATGGAATCGAAGCCTCAAACCACCATAATTTCCTGCTCACTTATCGCTTTTTAGATATTTTTTACTTCAACGCATATTTACTGATCGATAAATTTCTTGTTACGTTTCCATCACCGATGATTTACATTTTTCTTACTTTCTGCTTTTTTTTTTCCTCTCAAATCATACGATTACTATTATCTATTTATCATGACTTTTCTTTTCCTACTGCCTTCACATACCATTGAGTAGATGAAGGCTTCGCGTTCAGGCACTCGACATCTTTATTCAACAATGATGACTATCAGTCAGGCATTCCTTAATTGTTGCCGATATGTAACAGTAATATGCGCCAAACATATTGAATTAGCAAAGATCTGGTTATTTCGCTGGACAAGAAAGAATATCAATAGCATGAATGCAAACAGCCGCATGATGTTATCAATAATCTTTTGATATGGTAAAGTTAACTAAGGATAAAGTAAAGTTGACTGAGGATTGACTCGCTAACTAGGGGTGACCTATTGGCATAAGATATAGTACGCCACACCAAGGCCTGTGTGTTTCTGAAATACAAAACCTGAATAGGATTATTCATCCTAGATCTCCACCACAGATAAGATAGTCCTCTCATTGAAGCGGAGTTTATTTGTAGTCATGATGACTGTGTACGACACTATTATAGATGACTTTTTTTTTGTGATATGGGGTTAAAGGAAGTCATCTTACCTCAGCCAAGAACTATTAAATTGTAGAAAGTACCATGATGATATAGACACATCAGGTCAGATCTTCGCATTGTATGTACTATACAAAATAGGAAACCGAGCTTATAAATCACCGACTTATTGTGTCCCAATTGAGAAAATAAGCCAAATAAACGACGAAGGGCAAAAAACCCTATAGAGTTCGTCAACTATGCGCACTCCACGTCTTTTTCTGTGAAGAGACCTCCAAAACACACTTCCTTGGCCTTGAGAGGAACTTTATGTACTCCTAAAGAACTGTCAAAACCTGCTGCATTAATCACGCGAAGATTACTCGACACGAGGAGATCCATGGAATGCACTAGGAATGGAATATTCGCACATGGAATATTCGCCGATCACTAATTAAAGTTAAGTGCAAAACACCAAAAGTGTACGGAAGTTTAATCGAGTACCTAGGAAAAAAATATTCAAACAACATTTTATTATTTTTTATTTTAATTTTCAAGCTTATACGTAGAAACAAAATTTGATATTTATTTAGAGAAATTATGCTAATTCATTTGAATTATGGCAGTCAAACTCTTGCATAATTCTTAAACAAATTTGTCATTCCCATCAGGATCATATCCGGTGAAGAGATTGTGGGTGCAGTTTTTGTAAATGGTACAAAAAGATCATCCATCTGTAATTAGCATGTTAGACATAAGTTAGTTATGCAAACATGATTCACTACCATCTTCGTCAGGGGTCAGAGGTACTCAATCTTCTGTCTCCTTATCAGAAGACAATTAAGGGTTTGCCTCGCAGGATTAGACACAATAAATATGGCTCCAACTGAAACGAAGGTGACACGGTCTCACCGAAAGTGGCAAATCTTAACAGAATAACCTCAAGAATATTGTGTCACTTACCTTGAATATTAAGAAAAGCATCAGCTATATAACTGGCTTAATAGGTTGCTTTTACAAACAAAATTGTTTAAATAATTTCGAAAATACTTGTAAATTGAAAGAAAACATTGTTTCCGGACTGGAACTAATAGCACCCTGTTCAGCAAGTACGATTGGTCTTATTTCATATGTAAACAGACAAGTAGTATATACGTATGGACAAGTAGTATATACTTTTAAGAAAAATAATTAAGTGATATTTGTTATTTTGAATCAACAACATATTATAATAACAGAAAGGGGTATTTATAACAAACTGAAATCATCTCAAAGAATTAATTCGCAGATATGATGGTATTCTGGGTCATATTTCTAAAAATTGAAATTTCGATGATGACTGATTATAACGCAGTTTTCATAATACGTGACGAAAATGTTTGTTATACACGAATTCGCTCCCCCTTCCCCGAAAAAAAAAACTTAGGCAAAACCTTAGAACTTTTTTTTTTTTTTTTTATTGTTCTAATGCAGCTGGCAAACACTTAGACAATTGTCTTCGATGCCTTAAGGCAAGCGCTGCACCGACGTTACTCACTTAGCACTACCCAGGAGGTGCGCGTAGGTTGAAGATAAGCTATGGACGCGGAGTAACAATACCTCCACAACTCTACGATCATGTTAGACCGGGACTACGGTTTAAAGTGAATTCCGAACCACTACAAATATCCATGGCACCACCGGGACTCAAACTTGAAACCTGTGGTACCGAGTGCCAGAGCGCTAGCCACTCGGCAATTCAGGCCCAGACTTTAGAAGTAAATTGGAACGATTTCAAATTAAAATTTTATGGATTCTTTAGAGACTATATACTGTTTTATGAACTTTTAAATCGTAACAAGAATGGAAATAAGCATACAAACTTGTATAATTTTCAATGTACAAAAACATTAGTAACATAATTTAAATTTCTAAAACGTAAAAAAACTTGACGTTGCCAAAGTAAAATTCGAAAATAGCGGAAAAGGAATATGAAAATTGTTTTAAAAGCAGTTTAATCAGGGACCCTAACCTATGCTCTTCTCTGAAGCTACGAGAATATCATCGATCAATATCGATATCAAGGAAAAGGCAAGTCCACGAAAAACTGCATGGATGAAACATTGAAAAGTCTGGGCAGCATTCCGAGTCCGAATGTCATAAATGGAAATTCATACAATACAAACAATATAGATGGTGTGGCGGTATTGTAAAGGTTGCGTAGTGTTATTAAAATCCAGACGGCAAAATAAAAGACGATAATCAATTTTCACATTTACATCTTTATTCCATTTCTTCTAAAGCCAACTGCGTAATACCAGCTACGTTCTGTTTTCATTCTAGCGGGGAAATTCCCTTTTTTAACAGTGAAAGTAGAAGTCGTTCAATGTGTATTCCATTTTCCATCAATAGGTGTCGCTACAATGGCATGCCCGATCTAGGTCTAAGGAGGAAAAGATTATACATCCTTCTAGATGTTGAATGAAATCTTGAAGGTAAGATATGGGAATACCGATTAGTTTGTGTAATGGCATTAAAAGCTCGATAGCCTCCAAAAGGTCTCCAAGTACCGTCTTTATTTTTCAGGCGATGCAGAGGGCTGAATCCCGAGCTACTTGAGAGGCGACAAACGCCGTCTTCTAGCATACAGTTGAATTCAGCTTTTGCAATTTTTAATTTATCAGGTTATCTACGAATTTTGAAATGACCTTTGTCCCTATTGACACTATGATTGATTTCGCTTTCCTTTATTCCAAAATGTTTTGATGCGATACTATTGAATTTTTATAAAAGAATACAGATTCAGGCGACTGAACTCAAGAGGATGTACCTCTCAGTATTTTAGCTGGGTCACAAAGAAGAGTTAAGGAATCGATCAACTGTTTGCTTTTTAAATAAAGCAATAGACCATGGTTCTGTATATATATATATATAATATAAATCAGCACAAATGATAGGTTTTGAAACATAGGCAACTATAAACTACCATTCAAATTCTCTTCTCAAAACAAGATCTAGTTTAACTGAGTTCCGCAAGTTTTAACTGGTATTGAGTTAGCTGCATAAAGTTTAAATTCTGTAAGTATTCATTTATTTGATTTAGATAGAGGAATACAAAAACAAATAGTTTTATAGCTCCCCTATCTATCAAATAGTTTTATAGCTCGATTTATTGAAGAGAATCTGTGAACTTATCTAGCAACTAGCCATTTAGTTTTCAGAGAATGATTTAGGATTAGATAGATATTCTAATTTTTGTGAGATTGGATACACTTTTTAGCGTTTTCGTTAAATTTGTAGTATTGCCAACATAACTTGTGATTAATTGAACAAGATTTGGTCCTGTTACTTCAGCCTTTGAAATGACTACTGAAAATTTTGCAAATGAGGCCTATGAATTTTTTTGTCCTGTTGTTACATGATCTATTGTAAAAAGCAAATTTGTCCATTTTTTTCTTTACTTAGTGAACATATGGTTGCTTCTAACACATCTATTTTCTTACTTAGAAAGGATGATGAATCGGTGACATAGTATCAATTTTGAAACAGAAACGCTTCTGACGAACTGTAGACACTGACAGTTTATCTGCCATTTGCACAAAATTGTGCAATGGTGTTTTATTGATGGATAAAATGGCTTTTTGTTTGTTATTCATTAAATTTTCTGAAAAAATTTATTATTCATCAATTAAAGCTTCTAATAACTATGCATTTATCTGTAAGCTACATCACCTCAAACTGCTTTACAAAGAATTCTAATTCTTCTACATACAAATCGGCGAAAACAACTCTTAGTGTGATCAGTAAGAAATATATTGCTATTAAAAAACTTTTCAAAATCAGTAACAACTCCATCAAATTTCCTTAAGTAACAATAAATCCAAAATTTCATGAATCTCCGAAAGTTTATTAGTCTATCACCTGTGGTACCTCTACGTATGGATGAACCAGATGCGATATTTTTTTAAACTTCTTAATATCACTTCTAAAGTCATCATGGCAGATTCATACACATGGATAATTAATAATAAATGTTTTTCAAAATTTTTAACGAGTCTTCAAACAATATCACTTCTATAGATATTTTTGGTTTTAAGGATCTTTTACCGGCATTTCTCTTAAAAATCTTCAAGATATTTTAAACTCATTTTTTATTTCGATATTATATTACAAGAATAAACTTTGATTACTGGATAAACTCATCTCTGCCTTTTAAATAATTGCTTCTATAATGAAATCTTTACATCCAAACTGAAGGTTTTCCACAAGGAATCAAATATTCCTCAATACTAACCTATACTACTCGAAAAAAAAAAAAAATTGTCTAATTCACAAACAAGCTTTTAGGTATGTGATTCATCTAATTGTTTTCAAACATCCAAATTTAAAAAAATGTTTATGGCATTGATCCAATGCAGCTTATTTAAAAAGACTTATGCAATTAACATTTAAGCTCATTTTCTTGATATCAACAATAACATTCATAATTAACTACAAATTAATATATTTGGAAAAGAAAAAAAAAGTCTACTTTACTATCAGTAGACTTATACCCTGGAACTCCATTAACAGCATCAAAATACAGCGCACTATCATTATTAATCAATTGTTCAGAATTAATTCAATCTGTAACATTACTTTTAAACAGTAACAAAGAAATAAACTTAAAATACTGGTTTAAAAATGGTGTCAATCAATCACTCACTCACTCACGATGGCCATATTATAAATAGTCACAAGGTTATCACGACTGAATTTTTTGCCTTATAAAACAGACTACACTGCTTGAGTTTTTTTTAAATCTGTAATACAATTATTCCTGTTTCAGTCTTTTGTATTTTTCTAATTTTCGTTACTGCAGATTATGCTCTGTATCTTGGAACAATCCCTTCCCTTTCATATTTCGAAATGTTAATTTAATTTTAACTTGGCATGGGTTTATAAATTAAATTGTTTCTAAATTTTTGCATGGATAAGTAAATAATTTTTTTGTATCTAAACCGTATTTCAATAAATTAAAAAGCTTTTGATACTGATAATAATGGAATGTAAAAAATTGTTATATTTCACCACTTTTTGAGACTAATAGAAAACTTATACTTGAGAAAAAGTTTATAATTTTTAGACATTTTTTTTCCTTCTTTTTCTAAATTAGAAACAAAAAAACCAAAAAGATTAATTAAAATTACTTATATTAAGCAAATTCCCTCACATAAAAATTTATTTTCCTTGAAATTAAAAAAAAAAAAAACGAAGTATAACAGAGGAGCAAAAAAGTGTATGAAATATGAAAATATGCAGTTAACCATTTAGTAATCAAAAATTAAATTTCCTTTTGTTTTTTTTAATATTGAAGATAACACATCGTCATTCATAACACTCTATTATTAAAAATGGCCCAAAAATATTCATTCTTCTCTTAGTTTAATTAATGGTTGACAATTAATAATTTAAAAGCAAAAAACATATTTAAATAAATGAATTCTGATGAATAATAGTAAATTTTTTAAAACTGCTTTTAATTAAACTTTGTTTTAAAAATATTTAAATTCCTCAAAATAATTTAATTCAAATTTTAAAAACCAGCAAAGATATTTTTATTAAAAAAATTTTAATTCAAGTAAATATAAAAATTCATTTTGAAATTTTAAGTTCTAATCATATATAAATACTTAAATAAATTTTTCTTTCATTAAGTTAATTAAGAAAAAAATATCGGAAAAAAACTGAAAAAAATTCAGAAAAATATTATTATATATTACATTAAACACAAAATTTCAACACTTGAGTAGATAGAAAACCTAATATAATCTTTTGAAAACAAAACAAGGATTCAGTAATATTTTAACATTTACAGTGTACATAATTTTAATATAGCAACAATAAAAAAAATCTGTAAAGACATATAATTCAAATAAAACAAACAAATTATATGTAAAAATCTAGAAAACTCTTTCATTCACCAGAAAGCTAACATAAATTTTTTTAATGTTATATGGATATAACATATGAAACAAATTATTTTTCCTATTACAAACAAATATAAACTATAACAAATTATTTTTTCTATATGAATTATTATATGTTAAACAATAGAGTACAAAAATATTAGCTTTAAATAATTAATACATTAAATAAATTTTATTGTCATTCAAATATTTTTATTTTAAAAAATAGCATTCGTTGAAACCCTTTTTAATTTATCAAAGATGTATCAGAAGTTGACAATAGAAAAAATAAATCAACTATTATGTAAAAAATAAAATATAAATTAATTTTGAGCATTTACGACAAACTAAACATATATAATAAAATAAATCTTATTCTCTTAAATGTTTATGAATGATTTATTAGTGAGTAAAAAAATAAAATTATATATATGAATTTGAAGTACAAATGTGAATAAGGGTACACACAGAACTATGACATAATTTCCCATTTGTAATTCCTTTTTGCATTATTACTGAACTAACCAATTTAAAATTGCAATTTAACAGTAAAAACATTTTACTTAATTAAAAATAATTAACAATATATAGTTTTTATAATATTTTAGTGACATACCAGTTGGAAAGATAATTACTAATGCAGAACAAAAATTGGACTAAAAACATGTATACATGGATAGATGTGAACAGAATGATGACGATTATTATAATAATGTAGATGTATTTACAAAATAGTAAAGTTCATAAATTTAAAAAAAAATGATGTATTTGTTCAATTTTAAAAAAAAAAATTTGATATCAAATTATCAAATCAAGGTAAACACTCTCACAGAAGCATTTCAAAATATTAAAAAAACTTTCAACAAGCTTTTTCATATTAAATTGTGTATATTATACATTAAAAAATCTTCACAAAATATCAACATGAATTTTACAAAAGTAAACATCAATATTTAGGGAAAATTAACTTGTTAATTAAATACCCAGTGAAAAGTTTGACAAATAGCAAATAAAAAAATATAAATACACTGTTGTCCAAAAGTTAAACAGCATAATGAATAAAGCAGATTTCTTTTAAAAACTGTACTACCATTCACAATTTTTATTATAGACATTTTTTCATGCATATAAAATTTTCATTTAATTTTCACTATATATGAAAGCCCTCCTATTTCTTACTGAACTTTTAAGCATTAGTGTATATTGCAAATATTCTTTCTACAGATACAAACAATATTTTAAAAGCAAGCATTTAAATGCAATGTTGGTTTTTTATGTAGCTAAACTTTTAAATTTAAATGAATCGGGAATAGTAAAAAATGATATGATTTTTCTTTTTGTTGCAATCAATAATATCATAATCATTAATAATCAATTTAAATTTATCAATGAAAAACACTAAATATAATAGAACATTGTTTTTATAGAAACATTTCCTTTTATTTAAAAGAAAATTATAAAAAGTAATATCCTAATTTTACAATAGTAGAAAATTGGTTACAATCAAAATGATTAATTTATATAAGTATAAATATTAAAAAAAAAAAAAAAAAAAAAAAAAAAAAAGTAAATATAATTTTTAGAAAATAATTTAACACAAAGTTTACGAACATTTTTGTATACCCATATCTTTACAGACACCCACCAAATTGATAGGTATATATGCATATTTTGTAAAAAAAAAAAAATACGATGACTGTATAATTATTTTCGCCGACTATCTCTTCAAAATCGGACATACTGAACTGAACTGAGTACTGAAAATCTAGTTTAAGCTTCTAAAAAAATAATAGATGTAGAATACTCCTAACAACTAAAAACTTTGGACATCAACAAAGCCAATGAGTAAAACTGAAGAATGCACACATTTTTTCCTGGTATGACATTATGCTTAAATATATCTTCCAAAATATTCCAATAAAATCACAGAAAGGTAAAGCATCAGATGCCTATTCCAGTAGTTATAGCCCTAGCAATTCAATTTGAAAACAACACATTATTTCAATTCAATTGTCGTGAAACAACAAAAACCCAAAAAGTAATCTAAAAGATTAAAGTAATTTTCCCTTTCTATTGTTATTTTTATGTGCTAATGTAATATAGTATTCTATCTTTTCTGTCGCACATTTTGGTATTTCTGCGACAAAACAACAAACAAACAGCATAAACAATTTTGTAAATAAAACAACTCATTTTCATAAAACCGATAAATGTACTTTAAAATTAATTTCATATGAACTAAAGGAATAAAAGATGCTATATTCAGCAATATTTGTCTATTTATCTTTTCTATCTAGCTGTCAGAAAATTACCAATGCTTTTTGTAAGATGAATGGATCTATATAACAACAAATCCTGTAATTCAGATTTAGAAAAAGTTCTGAAAACTTTTGCTTATATAATAAATATAACGCATTGTTAAGTGCTACATTTTAAAATGTAGAATGTGTTTTGCATAATGTTTGTACAAATATTTTCAATTTACTGACTAGGATAAAAACTCAATGATAAAAGACTTATAGAATATTAGAAATTATTACCATATTTAAAAATAAAATGATCACACAGCATAATTCTGCTAGTAATAATGCAATTTTAATATGAAGTTCCAACACACTGAAGCATATTACAGATTTATAAATTTTTTAAAATTGTAATCATGTTATTCAAAAAGCAGTAATAATGGGAAATAAGACATGATTTTAAAAATGTAGTCCAGTGAAGAATAATAAAATTTAATTTAATTCCTGAAAATAAAACATATACTAATATCCAAAATAAAATAGTATTTTCATTCAAAATAAAATACAATAAAAAATTATTTCAATGCAAGTAAAATGTAACAGCAATATGTAAGACATATGTATATCTTTAAATAGTTCTTCAGTTTTCCACTGCTATAAGGTTATCACTTAACTAAAAATTTAGACAATTTTTTTAAAACATTATATATATATATATATAAATAAGTAATAGCACTTCAGTAATAACCAATTAAAATTAATCATATTTTTTACACATAATTTCTGTTTAATTTAATTAAATTAAGCAGAAATTATTATATGTTCAAAATATGATGAAAAAAATTGTTTCAGGCAAAAGCTACACAATATAATATAATAATAATAAAAATAAAATAAAAGTTGAAAGCTTTTATGCAGGCTTATTTTTTAAATATATTTTAATATAGAAATACATATAAGTAATATGACCATATTTATAAATAGTTCTTATTTTTCCTTTGTATAACAGACATATCAAAGGAAACATTTCTAACTAGCTGTAAAACATGTTTATTTTTACCACAAATATCTAAACAATTTATAATAGTACAGTGCATATTTAAGTACTATTGGGTAGTATTTGTATGTACAAGAAGGATTTTTATTCAAATTAAATTAAATGTTTAACATAAAATATTGAATTTTTACGGCTTCAAACTTTTTAATGAATGGTTAATTCAAATAAATAAGTTTGTAGAAAGTTTATATTTCTTTGCTTAAATAATTTTTGAATACAATTTTTTAAAATTTTCATAGAAGAAAATCTTGGGAAAAACAGATTTTTATTTAAAAAAAAAAAAACATTTAGTGCACATTATCATCAACAACAATCATAAACTTAAAATTCAATAATTATAAAACACGAGATAGAAATAATACCACTTAAAACATAAAACAAAAATGGATACAAAGTATATACAAAAATGAAATGAAACTTTAAATTTTTAAAAAATAATTTGAAAATCATATAATTAATATGAATACAATATATATACATAATAGCCAATTTTTTCATGGATTCATTTGGTTCAAATACCATCTAATTATTTGCATATTGGTTAATAACCCAACAAGGGGGAAAAATTCATTAATTTTTAAAAGAAACAATGGCATGCTTCATGAATAAATACATAAAATGGTAATGTTTTATTGTAATCTCATTAATTCTAATGTTCCATCTTCATTATATTTCACACCTTTTTCTAAATAATATTCTCTTTTACATAAGCAGATAGAATATCAGTAAGTAGGAAAACCTTAAAAAGAGACAATGAAAAAAAAACATCAATAACTTATAGATAAGCGACATAAACAGTATGTATTTGAATCCCATCGAGAAATTAGGACAGGTGATGGTACACACTAAGATGAATAAAAAAAAAAGCCAGAAAATATGGGATCGCAAATGACATTGTGTGAATAAAAATTGTGGAAATGCATCTGCAAAATGTGATGGAAAATAAACAAAATATATAGAAATAAGTATAGAATATAGATACAACACAGCTTGCAATACACATCAAAATTGTTACAATAATTTTCCAAGTGATAAAAGCAGACATTATTATGAAGAGTACAACAACATAGGAAAGAGTGAAGGACACTTTTTTTCCTGAAATTTCTGCTGCAGCGATAAAGATCTTCACTATCAGATCTTCCATGTTTCTGTTGATGTCTCATAAATGAAGAATTCCAGGTGACCCCAGAAAATTAAAAAGCCTAGAAGTTAAGATCTAGTGAGAATGTAGGGCATGCAATGACATCTCCATGTCTGCCTGATCTAGTTGGATATGTTACATTAAAGTGGGTACTGCGCAACAAAAACGGAGAGGGGAAGCATCATTCATGAACTCTGTGTCCCACTGTACTTAGGCAGGTGAATGATGCAGCAAATCTGGAAAATAATTTTCAAGAAAGGGTACATGCCTATGAGACATTTGGGCAGGAAGTAGGGGCCCAACAGACCTTCACTAACGATTCTGCACCAGATATTGACATATAACTTTATGACATATTCTTTTGGAGGACAATGTCAGGAATCTCCTTCAAACAAATATAGGAATTGTGCATGTTGAAAATGTCAAAACCGTGCCTGGAAACCCCAACTGCCTGACAACTTCTAACAACTTTGCAGATGCATTTTCATGATTTTCACTCACTCAATATCATTTGTAATTCCATGCATTCAATAGCATTTTTTGTTTGTCTTGATGACTACTATTCTTTTTCCAAGTTTGACGGTGGAATTCAAATACATATTATTACATGATTGATATAAATTGAAATATATAGTTTGTTAATACACGATGGCATTCATAATAAAACATAAAAGGCAATCACATCAATATTTAAAATTAACTATTTCTCAAAGTTTATATTTAGGCAGACTGTGTTAAAATTTATTCCATAATTTTTTTTTTTTTTTTCTGAACAGAAATTATCAATTAATTAAAACCATTTTTATCACAGCAACTTTGCCTATTGGAAGGAATTTCATAATTAATTAAATAATTTTTGTGCTGAATGACACACTTGTCAATAACTTTCAATGAACAATTAACTTACAAAAATGTGTCATAACTACACTGAGTCTACCCTTTTAAAAACAAAAAAAAAAAAAAAACAAACAGTACTTTTAAAATGCCACTAATATTAAACAAAATCTTATTCTCTACTAATGGATCATGAATGAGGCCAATATAAAATGTTAACAAATAGCTGAGCACTCTGTGTTTCAAATAAAAATAACCACATAAATTTCAAAATAATGTTATAGATAAAATGATAAAAATTTTACTTACTTGCCCTGTATTGAACACTAAAGTGATTGCAAAATAAAATTAGAGTTAGCACTGCCAGAATATATCCACAGATGCCAAAGTGTTGGTGCTAATAGTGTACAACTAGCCATAACACAGCACACAATGAATTTTTGCTTCATAACTGAAAAATAAAAACATAAATTGAATTGATTTATGAATATAAACATATTATTGAAGAATAAATTAACAAAACCTGTAGTAAATACCTTTAGTAAAATTAAAAAAAAAAAAATAACAATAAAATCAATCAAGTCATTTATACAAGATAAAAAACAGAAATATAACAGATTTTAAAATATTTAAAAATAATTTAAATATTTTCAATCCAATAAAATAAACTTACAATAAAATAAATGACTCCAAATAGGGAGAAGAGCCAAATAAAATGCAACATCTCCTATGCATGGATATGATTTAAAGATAGTAATGATAAAGAGATGAATGAATAAAAAGAAAAATGGATCCTTCCTGAAAAATAGAAAATTTAAAAATACATTTTATCGAACTAATTTTAATAATAATTAATGAAAGGTGTCAATAATAATAACAATAATATAATATTAAATCACACAACACCTAATTTAAAATAATAATAACATTGTCATTAAGAACTTATTTTAAAGGTGAAAATATCCTTAAAATTAAAAACAATTTTTTAAAAACAAATTGAAAGAAAACTAAACACTAAAAAATGTTTTTGTTTATTGTCTCTCATTAACAACACAAGACAAAAGAAGTATGAAAAACTTTTAAATTAATTTTTAAATACAATAATTTCAATTTCTACAAAACAACATGATTTGTGAGGAATCTCCAACACAGCATAGATTAAAAAATTATGTGCATTAACAACTTTTAATACAATGTATTCAAAATGCCATCATATATTTGCTACACATTTGGAAACCACTAGATTAGAAAATTTTAGAAAAACTGAGTTGTTACTGCACAATAACATCCGAAGGCTTTTCTTTAAATACATAAAGACAGACACCCATTTAGTTTATCAAATCAAATTGTGATGAATCTTTTTCAATCAAGACGAATATATGTTTCATATTAGTGATATAGACTATGCACTCAAATATTTAAAACAAATAAAATTGGTTAACAAATCACAAATTTTATGTTTAAAAAGAAATAAATTAAAGTAAAATATTGGGTTGTTGCACAAGAACCGAAAGTACATGAATGCATTTGAGTATTAGCTGCCATTCTATAAAAATGTGTATCTAAAGTTAAAAAAAGAATATTTTATATTATTTTATTGCTTATTATGTATACTACATAATTGCATATTTCACTCATGAAAATCTTAAAAAACATAAGGAAGTCTTATATTATTATAAGGAAATCTTAAAAACACATAAAAACATGGAACTCCACAAAATATGGATCATTTTTCTGTATGAAATACACTTGGTCATTATGCGTTACTCAAGCAACACAAAACATTAATGCTAAAAAAAAGCTAAGATCAGGAGATACGAGTAGGAAAAAAACAAAATAAAAAAAAAAACAAGCGAAGACATGAAAGAATCCACTGTAATATTCTGAAGGCAAAAGAAGACATTGCTGTTGTTGATCTTGGAGTAGGTATAGCCCCTAATTTTGAGACATCTGTAGGGTTTAAAAAGGTGGAAAAATTAATAAATGGTTTCACATTTCAGAGATGAGCAAAATTACAACACTTGGAGATTTGCACATGGTTAAGTAGTCAATGAAGAAATTATTCCTTTTGGACTGCACATTACTTATGAAAAAGGCTACTGTATGATAATCATAAACACTCCGCAAAGTAGCTAGATACTGATGAAAAGCCTAAACTTGCATTCAAACCAAGCTGAAGCATATTTTGATTAAATAAGTGCAAAAAATATGTGTTTGCTGTCTTTTAAAAATTATGTACTCAAAAATTCATTTCAAATGAAACAATGCAATAAAATAAAAATCTCAAATTTTAAGACTAATACATAATAAATATATACATAGATATAGATAATTACATAACATATATATAGATAATATATATATAGACTAATCTATATATATATAATTACATAATTATATATATAGATAATTACATAACTGACTTTTAAAGGCTCCCATAAGTTATGCCAATGAAACAGAAACAAGTATATAAACTTTTTAAATACAGCATAACAAAGAAAACATTTTTACCTTAAACGAAAAGCTAAAGGAATTGTGTAGATAAACACATTCAATTGAAATGTACACAAGAAAATATTCTGAAGTGCTCAAACATTTCAGTGAAGAAATACCAGAACAAACCAATGTTTGGAGTTAGATCTGGAACTGATAATCTAGAGGAAAAAAATTTAAATAATTTTTAAAATGAGATATTAAAGAACAAATCTTTGAAAGAAAATTTATTTTCTTCAAACCTTCATACAAAATTTTTGACGATACACATTGACAAGGGTGTAAAGAAGGATATGAAATTTATAGATTTAAATGAAAAATTCTTTATTTCTTTACATATCAGATAAAAAGTTAGTATTTTTGCAGTTTGAAAATTACACATTTTTTTTTTTTCTTAGCTGAGTCTGTTACTCTGCAAATATTTGCTAATGCATTTAAAGAAATAAAAATAGTTTACAATCTATTCAGAAAAGTAAGGAACAAATGTTGACAATGAACTTTTACTAGTTTTTGTCAGGAAATTAAGGAATGCTTTCAAGTAACCATTAGCTTCTATTAAGGAAAATAGTGCAAATGAAAATGGTAATTTTCAATTTCTAGCAAATATATAAGGACAGAAAATCTTTTTGGCATATTTCCCTGAACTATTAATATTCTATTTTGTAATAACACTTTTTTTTTGTGAACAATAAGAACTTTGAGGGATATCTTACTCTAATGATTATCTCATGCTCTGGGACTATGACATAAAATCTATCTAAGTGACTTCATGTCTATGCTCTGTGACATAAAAGTTTCCTTCTTCTTCTAATTTGCTAGCTAATTCTTCAAGATTTGCATTGGATAAAATGTTATGGAATAGAAATCTTGCAATTCTTTCTGATTAAATGATCCTTGCAAATCCTGCAATTCTTTCCAGTAATTTGGACTGGTAGTATCATAATCCTTAGTTATGATTATCAATTTTTCTTGTCTGGTAATATGTATGCTATGTACAAATTTTGAAGTTATCTTAGAAGAGAGGTTGACTTTTAGGTTGCAACTTCGGAGTTTCTCCATTCCATTTGATATCTCAAATATAAGACTGAGAGCTTTGCTAAGATGCAATGTACTGTTAAGATACTGTGTTTCCATTTAAAATGAATATCTGTGGCAAAATTGAATTCCAATGAAGTTGAGTTTAAGATAGTATTCATAATGATAAAAAATAACAAAACACAAAAAATGTGGAGCTTCCTAAATAAAATACTACCATGAAAACACTAAAGAAAAAATAACGGAACAAATTCAGATTGACATTTCATGCCAACTGTGGTTTTCAAATTTATACAATTATTTTAAACAAGAGAATTATTTGACATTTTGAAACATATGCAATGCTACAAAGTATTTATTTCTCATTTATTAAGAAAATTTACCTAAACATATAAAACACATGCAGCAATAAAATAATTTTCTTTTGTGAATTATAACTTACATGCAACCATAGGTACTCCATAGAAATTGCCATGAGCCAGTGAATTTACGAAACATCATAATTAAAACGGCTGCAGCAACAGCAAAAGTACAAACTGAAGTCCAGACCTTTATTATTTTCCATGTTTTATTATTACCACTAGTCTAAAAATAAAAAATAATATATATAATTCCTTAATCTTAATATTTAGTGAAATTTGACAAAATATATAAATTTAAATAAAATTTATAATTTTCTAAAATTTCATAAAATATTTATTTGCAAATTAAATAAGGAGATAAAAAAAAATTACAAAAAAAAAAAAAAAATTAATAATTTATTCTTACTTGATAAATATACATTGCTAGTGGTACAACGAGAGTGACATGATAAAGTGTATGACAAGACAGCATTGCAAGAATGATAGATGCAAAAGTCCAACAGCCTTAAATTAAATTTAAAAAATACAAAACAATAACAGTTTACATAAAATAAGAAATTTACACATTTAGGAAACTATACATATGAATACAAAAAGTAATATTAAAAGCAAATTTAAACTAAAGCGATCAATAAAATATATAATAGACTAGTTTTTCATATTTATTAACATATGAATATGACTATTGTCTACTTGTTTATTGACTTTTAAATTTAATTCTATATTTCACTTATTGTTTCAAGCCATATATTTTAATTTTCTGATCTTTATTTATAAACATTCCTCCAGAAACAATTATTTTAAACCCAATTATGTTTTTTTAACTATATTACAAAATTTTAAATTAAAAATTAAAATTCATATAGTTGCAGAAAATAATGAAAAAAAAAAAAAATCATATAATTGCACGCATAAATATATTTTTGAAAATACACATTTGAACATCTTTCTGAAGAACTCTATATCTATTCAAACAGAATGTAAATAAAATTTGCATTAAAAATATTGCTGCATAAAACTTGTGAAACTAGTGCATAAAAAGAACTTTTAGAAAAGAATCTTTAAAACTAAGTCTATGAATGTTACAATGAATTTATTTAGAAGTATTAAATTATCATATAAACTTCAAACTCATATGAAAAGAAAGATCTCTTTAAACATCTTACTAAGTTAGACATTCCTTTTTTGAATTTTTTAACAATTCAGAAATTAAAAGATTTAATCACTGTAAGAAGATAATTAAAATTAAAAATTTGTAAAAGAAATTTAATAGAGTTAATACTGTTCCTGATAAGAAAACGAAATTAATATTGAAATTTTTTTTTTTTTTTTTTTTTTTTTGAGAACATTAACCCTTTTTCTGCTTGTTTCTCTCCTTATTTTCATTTCTAATTGTATTTAGAAAACATTTCTTTAGACTTATATCAGAATTGAACTCTTTACCTTTAGACAAGACAATTCTGGTCAAATTTAAATATTGATTAAAAATAGTTTTTTTTTTCACAATTATATTCGAGTAAAAACCATTTTGTTGATTTAAAAAAAATTAATATATGCAATTTTTATTAAGAAAAGTTTAACAAATTTTATCTTTTTCAAAAATATTTTAACTTTTTTTTTTTATTAAGAAAGAATTTAGAAACATAAATTTAGTGATGGCAATGATCAGTTTTTTTTTTTTTTAAAGATAAAAATAAAAAGGATAAATAATGTATTAAAAAATTAAACTCAAGTTTGTAAAAACTACAACACCAGATATCATGAGAAAATGAAATTACACTTATAGAGTGTGAAACTTACAGAGTAAAAATAAATAAATTAAAAAAAAACATATTATATTCTAAATAAAAGTATTTGATGAAGACTCTATACATTATTATTAGAGTTTCCTTACATCATGCCACTGAATGAAAAGACTTAGAATGTGTACATGAGAAATAACATTCCAAATTGCTTCAATGAAAGTCTATGATTCAGCTGATTTGGGTGCTGAATGGACATCACAAGTGAATTGTGATCTAACAAAACTCTGCACATATTAGTTGCCAGTGCCAATGCCATAAGGTTGAATATTTAAACTGTAAACTGTAACTGCAATTGGTCACATTATCAAATAATGCAGCATTTCTTATTAAAAATTGAAGAAATTTATTTTTATTACAATAGGGATTAATTTAGAGATAATTTAAACTTAATGCTACCAATATGCATATTGAACTTAGGTATTATAGAATAGATTTATTATAGGAAAAGATACAATTTTTAAAAAAAAAATACATAATGCTATATACTGTTTTGAAATAAAAATATAAGCATTGTAGCTACAAAAACTAAACCTTTTCTATTATTAGTCAATGATACACTACATTCAACATTTCTTTACAATTCCCTATTTATAAAGCTAACAATATTCAGCCCATGTATACATTATTACACTGAAATTCCAATTATTTCCTTATTATACACTTCAATTCAATTCTTATAAGTGTAATTTTATTTGCATGTTTCCTTCACGGAGATGCAATTTCCACAAATAAGGCTGTATTTTATAGCTGGACAAGAAATGAACTTCAGTTTGTGATGAGAAAAGATAATAAAAAGAATAAGTAAATAAAACAATATCTATTTGCTATGAAATTCAATTAAAAAAACTTAATTAATCCAGCATAAAAATTTGATAAATAATGAATTAAAAAATATGCAATAACTAAACATTAATAATTCAAATAATAACAGTTAACATTAATAATTCAAAAATAAAAGAATGGCTTTTTTAATATAAAAATCAAAATTCATTTAAATTCATTATTTATATTATGCACATACAAATTGTTTATACTAAACATTTTTTGAAATATTAAAATTAAATAACAAAAAATGAAAATTTACCCAAAATAGTAAACAGCATAAAATGTGCTATAAGGCAGTTTTGAAATATAACAGTGGATCTACCTCCACATGATAACACTGAGAATGGCGACATTAAATACCTGTAAAAAAATTAAATTTTAAATACCATCCTTTTTATTCATACAAGAAAAAATTAATATAGATTTATTTTTAAAATTAAAAACTTTTCTCACAAAAATATCCAATAAAATTTAATAATAATGCATCATGAGAAATTGTTATTATGTTTATAGTTTAAAAAATAATTTAACAATAAATTAAAATTATTTTATCAATGAAGCAATTTACAATAGAAATTTTCAAACAGAATTAAGCAATTTTCATGTTGCTACAAAAAGTAATTCATTTCAATATTACTTAAATAATTGTTTCTAGTGTTACAAGTAAAAAAAAAAATCTATTGTCAAAATAAATTTAAAAGCAATATTATTAAAAAAAAAAATGAACAAAAATTTTTTGATTTAGAATTCTTAAAAATTTTTAGTGGCCATACAACAATAACACTCACAGATTGTATATTTAAATATCATCAAGAATATATAATTATCAATTATTATTATAGAAAAAATTTTAAATAACAAGGAAAAAAACAAAGTCCTTATGAAGTACATGAGGGTGGCAATAGAAAATGTGAAAAAAAATTTCTGACTTTTCTCTGCTTTCACTCACTAAACTAACAACATTTTTCTGACTTACTGCTACTAATTACATAAGTTTCTTGGCTTTCCTAATCAGAACCCCTGCATGTGCACAATATATATTATTAAAAACAGTTTTACTGGTTATTTAATATGAAAAAAATATATGAATTTATTTATATTATATATTATATTTAATATGAATTTTATTTTCTCCCTTCTACATATGCACATAATGGAAGCCCAGTTAAAGAGCAGAATTAGTAATTAAACACACAAACAACAAATTAAAGAATGCATTCAAAGCATAGGCTCCAGAATACTTGATTAAATAATTTAGGCTTAATACACTTAATATATATATATACGTAATTCATTAGACTTAATTTTCAGTAATTAAACTCATAAATAACAAACACCAATTAATGTAGATGCTAAATGATTGTGAAGATAGGCTTAAGGAATGAAATTCAGCTTAATACACAATAATTAATTACTACTAATAAAATAATTAATAAAATTTTTAAAAATATATTAAAATCCTTATTTTTTAAAATTGGCTTAAAAATAAGGACTTAAAGCAATAGCATAAGTACAAAGAATACCATGACTACAACAGAGCACAAATAAAAGAAAAACACACACTAGTGAAAGAATAATTTAAAATGAGATAAATCATAAATGGGATAGCCCACCATAAAAAATACAGAAGTAAGGTTGCCATAAAATGTGTAATGATCCAAGTTGGCATACATTCTTGGGTACAAAATAGCAGATTGTGCGGATGTTTAATTGCCAATAGCGTGCACGTTTTTTTTTTTTTTTTTTTTTTTTTTGCAGCAATCCTACAAGATCGAGGATCACACGCAAGCTTGGTATAAAATGCTGTCAACAAATTTCCCTGATTTTTAGATATTTTCCTAACTTTTCCAGATCGACAAAAGTCCTTGATTTCCCAGTTCTGTCCCCATTCTGTACTTTCGAGATATTTCCTTTAAGATTTTGTTTTTCTTCTTAAAAAAGAATACAAAAATACTAAATATATGAAATTGTAGTTTAAATTATAGAAAAGGCTAAACATTGCATGTAAGAAATTTAAGTCATATACTAAAAATACAACAAGTGTGTTTTAGAAAAGTCTTAAGAGGAAAATGAAAATGAATAAATATATTCTGTTTCATACACAGGACTATTAAGATTTTTTTGTTTTAATGCTAATATAAACAGAAATTAATGCAAAGCATGTAAAAGTAATTATTTAATGTTTTGAATTAAGGTGCATTTTTTAATTTAGAATTCTCTACATAGTTTGAATAACCACTGTTGAAAATGTAACTAGCATTAGAACATAAAATTGCCAGTTATATTGCATTTTTTCTTTGTTTTCTAATAAATCATATAAAGACAGGTTACTATATTTCAATTTTAAATAACTACTTACAAAATAGCTACAAGTAAAGGTACCCAATTTACATCAGACCACTTTAAAACCAGTGATGAAGCACTTTCTGGAACTTTCTGCTTTTTTTCCATTTCAATCTGAAATGTAATAATAACAATAAAATGCTATATTACATAATAAAAAAAATTTAAGTGCACAATTTAATTTAAGTAATTAAGTTATAAATTCACAATTATCTTAAAGGAAAAATGAAGTGTGATTAACTGCTGAAGTAAAGCATTTTGTTTCATTACCCAATAAAAGATTTTTATTAATTTCTTCATATAATTGAATTGAACAATTGGTTAGATATAGAGCAGATAGATTACTGCATAAGTCAGTGTAGCTTAGTGTTTTGAATGGCATGCCAGTTGTAAGGTTTCCTTTGGCAACCAATTATGTGGGATGCATCCTGCTCTATGATTGAATTAGATATAGAATGCACTATAGCCATCTGTAAAATTGGTCTCAGCTTTATACCAGTGGCACAATTAGTTTAACCCTGGACCCTAAGAAGTGAAAATTTAGTACAAATGGGATCTCTTGTTGATGGTGGTTGCCACTCTAAGGGTTACACTTGAGAGTACTCAAGATGCTCCCTTGGTAGTGCCCTCACTTTAGAGTCTCTTGTTGCAGCAGGTCTTGGCACAACTACAATCTTGCCCTACCCCTTGTTTAACAATGGAGAATGAATGCAATGTGTCCTTTAATTTCATTCAGCTTCTCTTGTAGAATAAGGACTTGGTTCAAAAGAGATGTGCAGATGAGCATTATTTTCTTCTATGAGAGAAGACAATTACAGGTCTGTCTGACAGCTAATAAAGAATAAATTACAAAAGCCAAGCAAAATTGGCAGTTTGCATGATGCAAGCTCATTTTCCCTTCATTTGACAGTAGTAGAAATGGATTTATTATAAAACAAATCCTGCTAAGGTAGTATCACTACAAACTAACAATTTGCTCTAGTCTCTTTTGGTCAGTAATAGCCATAATTCTGATTGAGCAGTCAAGCAAGTAAAGGACGATTGTGGGTAAGTTGATATGCGGCACTTGAAGGTATGACGAGTGAGTTTTGATCTTTGTTTCTTCTCCACATTCCAGTTGCACAACCGTGTTTATGCCTCGTATTTGTTGCCACTTTAAGCAATCTAGTTGCTAGCTGATTGCAGGACTATGACCTACGACTATGTTTTACATAAAGATAAGACATAGGTAACACACAATAGCTCACTGTCCTAAATCTATCGACTTTTGGAGCAGAGAACTGCAGAGAAATAGGGAGCTTATTTATAGACGTCAATGATAAAGAATTATACTTTTATGAAAAGATGCAAAATGTGACACATGTTGTTATTGCAGGTTAGATATAAAAAATAAAGGCCTAGAATGAGATCACATAAAAACACAAGCCAATTTTACTTAGAGTGGTACAAAATATAATCTATCAACTTAAAGACTTTATTATAAAATAAATAAATTAATAAATTGAATGAAGGAATACACCTATTCTTTCATATATTAGTTTGGTTTAAAGTAAATGCTTTTGTGTATCTGATTTAATCTATAATTATAAAACTTCTTCACCATTCTGATTGAAAATTTCAAGAATAATTTCTTGCTTAAAAGAAAATTGTTTTAACTAAGAGTTATCAAAAATTTGGAATTATTTGTATATAAAATAAAGAAACAATTATATAATTTATTTAATTAAAAACAGTTTTGATAAACCAGTAATGTGTTTGAAATATTTTTGTTTCTTAAAAATTACTTCTTTTGAGCTATAAAATAAAAGAATAAGTAATAAATAATTTAACTGAATTTGAATAACTGTTGATTATAAATTGAGGTTAGATAGAAAGAAAAAAAAATATCCCAACATCAACAAAGGCAAACATATAACATTCATATCATTATAAAAATAAACATTTAATCCATACATTAGAAATAAACATAATAATGTAATTTTTTTCATACATTATAAAGTTAACTTGAAAATTCAAAATACAGGAAATTGGAAAACATTGATTACGCCATAATTTAGAAAATTGTATACTAATAATTTTTTTCTAAGTTTTATTGGAAACAAACATATACATTTGAAATTTCTGACAAAAATTTTCTCAGCCATGAACAATGTTTCTTCAAATATTTTTGAATCGATAAAAAGAAAAGAAAAGAAGAGGGAGGGGGAAAAAAAAAAAAAAACCCTGCATAGCTTACAAATTTGGTACAAATATACAAAAGAAAAATCCTGAGATAAGGTTACATCAAAAGCTGTGACATTCATACAACTGCTAAGCAATCAGTTTCTTGGTACTTGTTCATTATGAACCTAAGTCATTAAATTAACAATCCCTTTTAAGAAGTAAAATATGAAATGATTTTAAGAACGAAATAAGCGTTAGTATAGTTTTAAATACTTTTAAAACTGACCTTTAAGAATGTTACATTCAAATGAACTATTTCATTTCTAAATAAAATACTTATATGCATTTAGCAAATATTATAAATCTATATTGCTTTCTCTATTTTATTTACGGTTAAAACCTACTTTATAAACCATGATATTATTACTATAAGCTAATACTTACTGATTTATACAAATATTGTTCAGCCACAAATGCCAAAACAGTAGCAGTTAACAAATCACAGATCTAGGATCAGAAAAAAAGAAATTAAGAGTTTGTGCTAAATAAAAATAAATACTAGTCTTAACACAAAAATTTGCACATTTAATTATGACTAATATTAATTAAGAACTGAATCCATAAATCAATGGATTTATCCATATAGTTTTTAAAAATGTATAAATATAAATTAAAACCTCTATCAATTTACCTTTAATTTTTCTATTTTCTTTTTATCTATTAATTTTTCTGTTTCTTTTTTTTTTTTTTATCTATACTTTTTATTTTTAAAAGGGTATTTTAAACTAATTTGTTAGAATATGTTTGTTTAAAATACCCTTTTTAAAAATAAAAAATAAATTAAAGAATTTTTATTTTTTCCTAAAAATTTTCACATAAAACTTCACTTAAACTTCAATAACAAAAATAATAATAAATAAAACATACAATGCAACTTTCAAAAGATAAAATAACTATGATTTAAAAAGCTAGACAATTTACAATATATTCAATAAAACAATGTAATAGTATATTACAGCAAAGACTAAAGGCAGCCAGTCTGGAAAATGAGTTAAAAGGTAGTTGTAAGTAGCTAAACCAAGTGGACTCTGAAAATAAAATTAAAAAAAAAAATTTAAATTCAAAAGAAAGAAAAAAAAAATAGTAACATTATTTAACCGGATTTTATTTACAAACACAAAAAGTAACACTTTACATTTAATTAAAAAATTTAGGATGAAAGTTTAAACAAATCTACAACTACATTTTATATTTATTTATACAAATTATGAAACTTAAAATATACACTTTTGTAATTTGATCTAATAAATTATAATTACAATTTAATTATTATTGATCTATAAATTAATTAAAATTAATTTCAAGAGAACATATTTCTGGTGATGGTCTTACATGGCAATTCTTATTTTTTTAATTATCTGTGAATACATATTCAATATTTTGGCTTCTTTATTATTTAACCTTTCAATATACTATGATATGCCAATAGCTGTTATGAGAACAATTTGATGAACAGAAAAATGAAACTAATGTTTGTTTTGTCACAAAATAACCAATTTCTGCAATATATTAGATATAATTCAAAAAATTTTCAAAATAATAAAAAAAATAACAAATATTCAAATTAAAGTTGCTTTTTTTGTAGTATACAATAAAATATTTATACTATAAGAATAGGTTAATAGATAGACAGTTACAATCATGGAAAATAATTACAGTAAGTTATTAAATTCATTCCCCTAATTGTCAAATTTCAGACCACTGTTTTCATTTTTGACAATTGTTCAGTTAAGAATGTGTCAGTATTGGAAATAATGATGAGATGGATGATAAAATGCATGACATTATTAAGAGCTGCTTTAATGGCTTATCACCCACAAATAAGTACATTGTGAGATAGAAAAACCTGATATTTTGAAATGAAACAACACAGCAGATATAAAGCTTGTTTTTATTGACATTGTAGCTTTACAGTTATGTTGTAGTTACAATTTATGCCATTATTGAAAAACTATATGTCTACTATAAATAAAAATAGCATTAACAATTTTTCATCATTCATTGAGTGCGAAAAGCCTCAATGATCATCTGAACAACATTGAAAATTGCTTAAAAATTGAACCTCAAATACCTAATTTAGATCTTTTGTACAACTTACGCTTTCTAATATTACCAATAAAAACTTAAGGAAGCAAATGAGTCTCATCTTGCTGAAACTCAATGATTCAAAAAACTCGGTAACTACTCCTACTAAAAAGAAAAACTTAAGGTCACACAAAAGGAAAGAAAAAAATTTAGCTAAACGGCCTAATACCAGTGATCCCACTGTTATCAAGTTATCTTCCAAATTTGCTTGACTTAACCCCGATGAAAGTCTTGGTCCTAGTGATGCAGACAACATACCTCATGCTAAAATTGAAGACATTTCAAAAATGTTGATAAATTACATCTGGACGAAAACAGTATGGACACAGATCTCACTAATGACCGGAATATTGCTTCTTCTTGTCCTGCACCCCATACTACTAAATATGTTCCTCAATTATAATAGACAACATACAAAATTCTACTGAAATTCTTAAGAACATCAAATAGATTACAAATTCAAAGATTGAAGGACGCCTTTCTGGAGGCAAATTAAAAGTTTTTTCCAACCACACCTGATGACTACAGATCCATACGGAAGCAAATTGATCACCTGAAACTTAAAAAGTCATACATTTGAATTGCCCCAAGAAAAGCAACTTAAAAAGTTGTAATTCGCGGACTGCCTCAGATCTCCCAATTGATGTCATCATGCAGGAACTCCAAATTCTCAACTTTCATCCTGAATTCATCACTCCACTTCGTAATCGTGCTGGTACCGGCAATCTACCTCTGTACCTAATAGTTCTACCAAAAAATGAACAAAATAAAAGAATTTTCAACCTATCCACCTTATATTACTTTAGGGTCAAAGTTGAACCACTCAGAAGAAAATCAGGACCCAACCAATGCTATAAATGTCAAGAATTCTATCATCATAGCAAATTCTGTACAAGAGACCCTCGATGTCTCAAATGTGCTGGACCTCATGCCACCAAAGAATGCACCAAAAGGCCAGATGAAGCTCCCAAATGCGCCCTTTGCTCTGGAGAGCATACTGCAAATTTCTCAGGTTGTCCTAAAAACCCTGCTAATTTCACTCCTGCTCCTCCCCGAAGGTCAACGCTTGGACGGAGAGACTTAGAAAACAAGCGCAACAAATGAAGCCTGAGAACTCCAACCAATTGTCTCTTCCCGCTCATCAGAAGGCTTCTCCAACTCTTCCTCCTTCTTCAGATGACTTTCCAACTCTTCCTACCCAGACCTCTCACCATACTACTTCCTCCATTACTCTGCAGGCTTCCACGGAAACGCCTCCAATTCCACTCATTCTGCAACAATTAGTTGGGGTACTTTCAAATCTTTCTGTTTTAATAAATGCTCTTCAAAATCAACCAGTCAATAACATTCAATAGATCGACCAATAATTCTATCTTATGCGTGACATGGAACTCCAATAGTCTTAAAGGAAAAATTAATGAATTACAAAATTTTATTTCTGAAAATAAACCTCATGTAATTGCTCTCCAAGAAACACATCTTCGACGAGGCGATTCCTTCAAAATTCCAAATTATATCATATATCGCTCCGATCGTCTTACCCACAAAGGAGGAGGCACGGCTATCTGCATTCATAAAAATATTAATCATCATCAAATTCATTTTACTACAACCAGCTTTAAAAACTCTGCTATCGTTATTAATCTCAAGAATAACCTAAAAATTACTGTTGCTAGCATTTATCGCCCTCCAATTGGTAGATTCCTCACACAAGAACTTGATACAATAGCGAACTCCAATCAACAAGTACTTCTACTTGGTGACTTCAATTCCAAGCATCCTGCATGGAATAATGGACGCAGCAACATAAGTGGTTCTATTCTCTTCGATTGGACAAATCTTAATGCATTCAATGTTATTGCTCCCTAATGATCCCACATATTTCTGCCTTCACAGTCCTTGCAAATAGTACTCTTGACATCGCACTTCTTAAAAATTTAAACGCCGGACCTGCTTCTTCTATCAATGATCTTTCCAGTGATCATAACCCTGTGATAGTTGAAGTCTCTCATAATTCATTTACGCCCTTCCTCAATAGCATAATCACAACTACCAATTGGAATATTTTTACTAAAATTCTCTCTCAAAGCATTCCTGGTAATCCAGTCATCTCCAATATTCAAGATATTGACAAAATAATTGATAAATTTAACTATGCTGTTACTTCTGCTATCAACCTTACTAGCAAATCTAAAAAGAACTCAATACACCACACCAAAAACTTCCTACTGAAATCACCTCTAAAATTGCGGAAAAAAAACAGAATTCGTAAATTATGGCAAGATACCCAGTTTCCTACGTTCAAGCATTCCGTCAACAAGCTTCAAAAAGAAATAAAGCAAATGATTCACAAATTAAAAAATGACAGATGGAATGAATTTTTATTAGGCCTAAATCCAGAAGATAATTCTCTCTTCAAAATTAACAAACATTTTTACCAAAAAATATCCCAAAATTCCTCCACTGGTTGGATCCACAGGTCTTATATTTTCATCTTCTGATAAAGCGAACTCTTTTTGCTGAAAACCTTGAACTCTCCTTTCAAGAAAACACTGAACCTTGCGATTACTCTCAAATTGAGCATGTTGAAGATGCAGTAACTTCCTTTCTAGCTGATCATCAAAATTATCATAACAATATTTTTTTTTTTTCTCCATCTGACATAGTTAACTTAATCAAGAATCTCAACATTCGGAAATCTTCTGGACCTGACAACATTCCAAATAAAGCCTTAATGTGTCTCCCCCTTAATGCCATTACTCATCTTGCAAAAATCTACAACAGCTGTACTAAATATCACTACTTCCCTCCTATCTGAAAAAAAGCAAATATCATCATGTTCCCTAAACCTGGTCAAGATAGGAAATTTCCTCAAAATTATCGGCCCATCAGTCTCCTTAGCTGTGTAGGAAAACTTTACGAAAAAACTCTTAGTGAGACATATTACTTTTTTTTGCGATAAAAATTCCATAATTCCAGCAGAACAATTTGGATTCCGTCAACATCACTCAACTTGTCATCAACTTCTACGTGTCACAAATATCATCACTGAAGGATATAACTATAAATTTTTACAGGAGGTGTCTTTCTAGATGTCAAAAGCTTTCGATCGACTGTGGCACAATGGACTGATCTACAAAATGATCAAACTTCAATTTCCAACTTGGATCACACTTATCATCGCAAATTTTCTTAAAAATAGAATCTTTTAAGTTCGACTTCATAATGAATTCTCCAAAATCGGTCGTATTTGTGCTGGTACACCTCAAGGAAGCGTGCTAAGTCCTATTCTCTACAATATCTTTACCTATGACTTTCCTCAGTGCACTAACATTTCCACTTGCCTATTTGCTGACGATTCTTCTGCTGCTCTTGCCCAAGGTGCTTCTATTCTTTATGTCATCAATACTCTTCAAAATTTTCTGAATATCCTAGAGGATTGGCTAACTAAATGGCACATCGCAATTAATGTCTCTAAATCTCAAGCTATCATTTTCCGAAAAGGACACGCCAGACAACCATATATTAATCTCTCCCTTTTTGATCAACAAATTGAATGGGCGACTAACATTAAATATCTCGGCTTAATTATAGACAATAAACTTACGTTTCGAGCTCATATTCAAAAAATCAAAGAAAATGTTGGAAAAAAAATTTTATCTCTACCACTCATTAATAAATTTTCTAAATTAACTTTGTCAAACAAACTTCTTCTCTACAAACAAGTTCTCAGACCTATCCTTACCTATGCTGCCCCAATCTGGGGTCTAGCTGCACAATCTAACAAGAAATCTGTACAAATTATTCAAAACAAACTTCTTCGTATTATCACTGGTGCACCCTGGTTTGTCCGCAACTCTACAATTCATCAAGATTTAAAAATTGATTCTATTGACAACTATATTACTAAACTTTCTAGAAATTTCTTCAATACCATTGCTACTCACGAAAATCCTCTCATCAAGGCACAAACTATATTTACGCAATTGAATGGAAAATACAAGTATCCTTTCTCTACTTCTAAATGGAATCGAAGCCTCAAACCACCATAATTTCCTGCTCACTTATCGCTTTTTAGATATTTTACTTCTACGCATATTTACTGATCATAAATTTCTTGTTACGTTTCCATACCGATGATTTACATTTTCTTACTTTCTTCTTTTTTTTTTTTTTTCTCTCATCATACGATTACTATTATCTATTTATCATGACTTTTCTTTCCTACTGCCTTCACATACCATTGAGTAGATGAACGCCGCGTTCAGGCACTCGACATCTTTATTCAACAATGGTGATAAATAAAAATTATACCAAATCTAACTATTTTTAATGGATTTTAATATCATATGGAATGATGTTGGGAATTATCTATTTCAATTAATGTGGAACCTCTGAAAGTTATGTTTTACGTTGTTATATTATCACTTTTACAGATTTAATTTATTTCACGAAGAAAAAAAAAAAAGGGGAGCTTTTGGACTATTGCCAGAAACTGAAGAAATTACATTGGTGCTTTTAAGGATAGTACAATCAATGAAGCTACTTATAAGCAAACAAATCTTCAACAGCATTATGAACATTAATAGAATGAATAATTTTTTAAAGAAATTACATATTATCTATTTTTTCAAGAAATCAAATAGTAACAACAGTTCATTGGAAGAAGAAGGAGCAATATCTAAGTCATTAATAATAAATGAAAAAGCTGAAGAGACTCACTAAATATAATTTTTATTGGATAAAATATTGTAATTTTATCAGGATGCAATTAACAAAATAGAGGTTTGAGATATATATTGATACATAAAAAGAGAACCAATTATTTAGTTGAGGTCTAATATATAAATGCATATTTAGATTTTTTTCCTGTATCATTTGAAAAATACTTACAGAAAGGCTTAAATCTCTAATGTGTTAGAAATGAAAATATAATACAAATATAATTAGAATTTACCTCATGGAAAATATCGCTATCATATGGATTTGTTCCTTGCCTCCATAAATTTACTCCTTCAACAGCTGAAATGGAATTTTAAATATCTGAGCAACATTAGATAAACAAAAAAAAAAAAAAAAAAAAAAAAAAAAGTAAAGGAAGAAATACTATTGATAATTTAAGCTATAACTTGGTATATGAAGCTTTTATAGCATAAAATAATATTGAGTTTTAATATACTTGCATAAAATCTTAAAAATTTCCACATCATAAAAAGTATAACCTTTTTTTTTGTTTTTTGCTTCAAACAAGCGCTGAAAAGGTTTAAAAGCAGATTTAACCCATGCAGCAACTTGACAGACTTGTTACATTAGACTAACAAGAGTGAAAGAAGAGAGAGAGAGAGAGAGAGAAAAGACATTGTTCTTAAATTGCCCACCTGCTCTTTCTTTAAATAATGACACTGAATTATCACTTTTTGCACAGAACATTTTTTTCATAAAAAATTTTGTAATCTCCTTTTTTTTTTTAATAGTGTGAACTCCTCAAATTAAATAATCTGATTTTTTTTTTTTTATTTTGCTTTAAATTTTAGATTTGTCCCAATAACATTCAGTTATGCAGCACTTATGAATTTATATTAATATACTAAATTCTGGTGAGGAGATTAAGGGACATTTTTAAGTGAGTTTGTGTTGGTATAAAAACAAACCATGGTAATAACTAGTTACTGACAAGTTTATCTTTGGTGCTCAGTACAACAGGTTTTGGGTTCGTGTCCCTGTGATGCCATGATTCAAGTAGTGTGATTCATAATCCACTTTAAATTATAGGTCCTGATCTGTATGACTGCAGAGCATTGAGCTGACAACCCTGCCCAGTAAAAAAGAAAACATCTGATGTTTCGGAATCTGCCAGTTAGCAAACAACTTTGCCCCACCATAGGGCTGTTGCAACATTGAAGAAGAAAAGTTTATATTTACATGAAAGCCTGGATATATAATTCTATTTTTCTACATAATTTTCACCTATATTAAGGCAATTATCATATCATAACATTCTTTTAAACATGTTGCCTGATTTTTTAACCACTCTAGCACATGCATTTTGACATAGCCATTGTTATCCTAGTGATTACTACTTAGGTGCTTCTTTAAGTATAAGAACAAATCATGATCACTTGGAACTAAGTCAGAGCTATACAGAAAGTGATCAAGTTGTTCCCAGCCCAAATGATGCAATCTTGGGTGTGATTAGCTACACGTGGACAAGCAATGTGATAAAGCAAAATGATCCGTCTACAGAGCAAGCTATATCTTTTGGTTTGGATTGTATGATGCAATTTATTCAAGGCCTCACAATATTTGTCTGCATTAACTATGCTACCCCCAAGTCAAGAAATCTATAAGAAAAATATCTTTTCTATCCCAAAACATAATGCAAATTTTTTTGGGATGAAATTGTTTGCTTCAACTTCACTTTCTTTGGAGAAATTTAATGCATCCATTCCTTGGATTGTTGTTTTGATTTCAGTGTAACACAAGCTTATCATGTTTTGCCACCCAGTGAAAATATGATTTAAAAACTTATCCCCTTCGACACTGTATCAATTGTGGAAAGTCAAAGTACTTGCTAAATAATTGGTTTCGTGCAACTCAATTAGAATTTTTGGAATTTAGTCTGAATAAAGCTTCTGATAATGTAAGCAGTCACAATTTCACAGTTAACACATCTAAAACTTGAGGAAAATTATTAGTTAATTATGAAATCAATGAATAATTATGATAGATTTGATCTTTGAATTCTTTTATCAACTTTCTGTATCAAATCATCATCAATGACGGATGGTTGACCATTTTATCCCTTATTGTGCATGCTTGCACAACTATGTTTAAATACTTTACATCATTTTCGTACCATTCAACTGCTCATAGCGTTTTTCTCCAAACACTTCATTAATCATATATAAAATAGAAACATAGAGGACAGCTGAAGATACTTAACGCTCATGTTCAAAACAGTGATCACAACACTAGCGGATATATTTTAAAACAATGCATATTAAAAAATACATTTCATATAATTTAATAAACATATAGATACTCCATAAAGGGAATTCTATTACTATAATATTAATGAGAAAATATTTCTGAAGAATAGCATTATAATTGTGATACACATGAAAAGAACAATCATTCATCTGATAACAATAGAGCATGGTAATGAATTTCATATTTTAAATTATTCTAATTAAATAGAAGAAAATGAAATCTTCCATTCCTTGCTCTGAAGTAGCAATGACATAGGTCCTGTCAATATTCTAAATCTTACGTTGAGCTTCTGTTACAGCATTCAAATTTATTTCTGATAATTATCTTATCATTTTTAATCTTAATAAATGAATCTTTTTTTGATTAAATTGAATATTATGAAGTAGAATAAAATTAAGTTTAATATAGAATCTTAATTTGCATTTTATATAAAAAATATCGCTTTTATGAAAATTAATGTTTAGTAAATCCCATGAATATATAGAGCATGAATGTACATTTGTCTTAGCTTTTCACATAACAAAATATAAGCTGTAAATAAAATACATGCATAATAATCTTTTTATTCTTCAAGCATAACTTAATCAAATTTATCTTTTTTCTTCATAAGTAGACTTATCAGCACATTAACTCGGACGCATCTAAGGAGAAAAAAATTTTCACTGTCTACTCTAATGAAATAACATAAATGTTCAAAATTTCCTTTCACAGAATTTACTGTCCTTCACATTTTTATAATTTCACAACTATCTATTAAATGCAATACGTAAAATAAAGCTTCAATTTTTGTTTCGTATTCACATTATATATAAATATTCATACAGCTATCATCAATAATCTACAGATAAGACAAAAGTTAGCTGTCAGTTAACTAGCACATTTTGATACAAATATTCTCTACCATCCATGTCTTAATTGAAGAGAGTATCTATGTTACTGCAAGAGCGTCTAGTGTGGCGTTCAGGAGAAATGGTCAGTAGGAATCGAGACTCTCCCCTGAGAGGAAGTACAGCACAACACATGCTTCTGCTGAGAAACATTTAGTTTGTAATCTCTCATCCCAAGAGGAAATATATTCAATGCAACTCTGCATAATAGGCTTAGAAGTGAAATCCTTCCACGAACCTATAATTATGTCTTTAAATGTGTTAAATATTGTATGTGAGTGTGTAACTAATGCTGTAAGTTCTCAAACCTGTGTGTGACTCAAGTCTCAACTCAACCACATCCAGTTACAATCCAGCTACATAACCCACAATGCTACAGTACAAGTTTTCCTTGAATGATATCAAAAAAGAGAAAATAGTTGACGTTAAATAGAATCGATAATTGGTTTAAAAAAAAAAAACTTGTCAAGAAATAGATTAATGTAAAATTAAATGCAATAAGTCAATAAAATTAAAAAAAGATTAATTGATTAAATATGAAACCGGGCTCATTAGATTTCCTTATCAAGAATTTCAGTAAATATTTTTTTCTAATGCAGCTGGCAATAATAGACTTATCTTTATGCCATAGCAAGAGCTGCACCACTGTTACTCATTTAGCTCATATATTCAATGCAACCCTACATAATAGCTGCCTATAGACTCTCAACCGGACAGGAAGTATATTTTACATTAGGGAGAGTATGTAGCTTGAAGATATGCAATGGGCACGAGTAACACTACCCCCACAATGCTCTAAGATCTTATTACACCGGGACCTATGGTTTAAAGTGGATTCTGAACCCCTACAAACATCCATGGCACTGCTGGGACCCAAAGCCGAAACCTGTGGTATTGAGCGCTAGCCACTCGACCATCAGGCCCCATCCAGCAAAACACAATATAGTTCACTTTCTAAAGATGCTTTATTAAAGCTTTTATTCTTAACAACAAAATGGATAGTAAGAGATGAACAGGTAAAATGCTTATAGAATCACAAGATTGCAGAGATAAAATCACCTAATGCACAGCATAAAAAGAGGCACTTAAATGATCATGATAGTAGGGCCTTTACAAAGCTCACTAAATGATTGAGAATCTTTGAAATAATTTTTATTTTGATCATTCTAAACTAGCATTTCGGTGCTTTTCGAATAGTCATTAATGATGTTTAAAAACATCACAAACCAAAATTAGTATATATCACCCCAATTGTAATTTTAAATTATCTATATACAGTGTACATTTGGCATATTTTTACAAAATAAAATCGTTTTACAAAATATAATAAACAAGTTCAACAATATATAATTATAAAAATTACATAAAAAAAAAAAACCCCATTTATTTATATATTTACAATACATTTTTATATGCATTAAGATTGCTAACAACATTCAAAAAACGATCTCGGGCTATTCAGACACTCGATGCACATATCATGAACGAAATATTAGATATATTTACAGAACAAAAGAAATATTTTTTTTTTTAGAGCAAGCAATACATTGTTGCATATGAATGTTCTGTTATTTATCTTAGAATGATGAAACAATCTTGAAAATATCTTAATTATAATGTGTAGACTAACCTTTTTCCAAGACGTTATGGGAGTTGATATTTCAACTCGATATCCAAAGGTATCAGATAGAGCAGGGGAAATCTGAAATAGCATACGAAGAACAAATCCCCTACATAAACACATATAAATTGCCAGGAATATAATTTGACCATAACTGCTCTTGGTTTGAAAAATAATCTTCGGTACGTTATTAAACTATTTAGTTTTGAAAACAAATTATTGAAGCAATAATTTTGATAATTTGTAATACATCAATTTTTAGCTGAAAATATATTTAAAAATGTATACGTATTATTTTTTTAAGTAAAAAAAATATTAACAAAATTAATGCAGTACTATAAATTTTTTACTCTTCACAATTCAAATAAAATATTCATAGGTAATTCAAAAGAATTATGATCTGTATAACTTTTCATCTCTGGTAATCAAAACAAGAACCCGGCTTCAAAGATATTGCCAATCTTGATCTGAGAAATAGATAATTTAGTAATAAGAAAAAAAAAATATTATTTAAAAAAGGAAAGTCGAAATGAATTTAAAAAATGAAGATAGAATTAATAATTTTCGGTTTAATATTATATACTTAAATAATAAAATAATTCAAAAACTTTAATTTGACAGAAAATTTAAAGAAAAGAAAGAATTCATTATTTATAAAATATAATTTAATAATTTGTATGTATTTATATGAAATATTTAATATTTAACTGATGTGCAAATAAAATTCAAGATAGCAATTCTGCATACAAACACTTTTAGATTGAGAATGGCAATATAGGGCAAGTATTATTTTTATATTTTTCTGTGCGAGTTTTCTTTTGATTGTTGTTGTGTTTTTTCGGAGTACGATTAGAGTGAATCAGAAATTAATACTATGTCCATTTAAAGAAGTAAATTTGTTAATTTTACATTTGTTGTTGCTCTGAATGCCAAACGCAATGCATTCATTTGATTCCAATTCGTCTAATGTCCCGGCTTTCCTCATAAAGCTGTGGAAATTAGTAGAAGATCCGACTTGTGATGATTTAATTGCTTGGAGTGAGGTAAGTTTATATTAAAATTGCATTGTAACAATTAAACTTATTTAAATTTTAAAAATTGTGAAATGTCATTGGAAAATACTTATTAGTTTAAATTAATTTTATTCTTTTATTTTTCAAATGAATGTCTATTTATATAATAAAATGTTTTATGACGTAAAAAAAAAAAATATTTGCATAAAGTGTTTTTAATGCGTAATAATTATTCGCTGCTTTTAAACATGATTTTTATTTTGCTCAAAGTGCTTAAGTGCTTTATTACGTAATTTCTAGTAAGTTGAGGCAAAACATTTTGTAGGGCAAAAGAATTTACGTAATATCTTTGGTTTTCCTTTCTGTATTAATAACTTTTACATCTTTAACCAGTCCGTATTCTATTTTTATTATGATTTTCCGGAAATAGCTACACTCCTTCATGCTTTTTAATATAGATCAATATTGTGCGTTTTTACCGGATGCGTGCATATATATTTATTTCTTGGTATTATCATAACCGTGTAGTATTGAAGTATTGCTTATTTGAAGTTATAGTGTATTATCTGGTTTCAGACTGCTAACCTTTTACAAAATATTACCAATCATTTTGTTCTAAATTTTAAATACTTTTTATTAATACTTTTACTTGTATTTATCATTGATTTTCAATGGAAAGAAACCTTTACTTTTGAAAGTAAATTCTCGATTTATTTTAATTGACATGTTTTTGAATGCTCTAATATTTCGTTTTAAATAAAAAAAAAGTTGCTTGTATTGATTTAAATTCAACAATAGGATTGTTATATTTAAAAAAAAAAGGGTTAATATGAAACTTATGATTCATGATCTGTATCAATAAAATAATTTTATCTTTTAAGTTACATTTTTAAATATAAAAAATAAAAAGCATATTACTTTTGAATTGTGCTTTAATAAATAAATTTTCAATTATTTTTTATTTTATTCTGCTCCATCCAAACTTTTAGAAATTTGATCAGAAATGAATATATTTTTTAATGTTTATTTTAGAATATAATATGCATAAGATCTTATTGTAATTATAGAGTGGCTTCAGCTTTATCATCAGAGATCAAGCAAGATTTGCTAAAGAATTGTTACCTCAATACTTCAAACATAATAACATGGCCAGTTTTGTTCGTCAACTTAATATGTGTAAGTTTTTTATTGGCTAAATAAGTCAAAACTAAATTCTAGTAGTATTTGTTAATTTTTTATAGAAATGATCTATCAAGTAACTTTTGTACAGTTAAAAATACTTTCATCCTGTTTTGTTTAATTTATTTGCATTTTTAATAGAATTGATCAAAACATAGTTTACCTCATTGAACTACTACTACTACTACACCACCACATCACTTTGCTTAGAGCTGAGTTGCTCTTTTACGGTTTGAGAAAGATGTGGGTGAGAAGTCTGATTGGGCTGTGTGATGCTCTACGGTTATATGAGACTAGGACCTATGGCTTAAAGTGTATTCTGAACCACTACAAACATCCATGCCACCACTAGGATTCAAACGCAAAACCTGTGGTACAGAGCACCAGCCACTCTGCCATCAGGCCCCTGACCTCATTAAACTGATACCTTTCTCCATTAATAAAAAGAATTACAAATCTATTTAAAATGCAACACTTCATGAATAAGTTACTACCTTGTATGTTGACTGGGACCTTGGAATTTTGTCAATGTTTGTTGATTGTAAGTTCATACAACTGCAATTCACATTTAAGGTTTAAATGCAACTGGTATTTTTTGTGATTTTCATACTGTGGAATTTAAAGAGAGAGAAAAAAAAAAAAGCAATGTTTTCACAAATAAAATATTGCTGAAATGTACAGAATTTTAAGAAAAAGTTGTTTTAAGAGACAAAACTGTGGGCAATAAGAAATATAATGAATTTCCCATTGAGCAAATATCATATAATAATCAACTCTTAATTTTTTTTTTTTTTTTTTATAATATGCAGGTTGAAATTTTAAACAATACCTGGACTCATTCTTCAAAATTAAAAATCATTAGTTCTAGGTATCATGCTAAAAAATATTGATAAGTACACAAGATAACCAATCAAATCCCTGATGAAAAACACCTTTCTCTGTCCAGACCTTTTTTTTTTTTGTATTCCAATGACTTTCTTGTCATAAAAGGAATATTCAAAAATCTAATAGAAAAAAAAAAAGGTAAAACCCCTTCTCTTAATCTCTTAACAAACCCAAAAAGATCTACTTTTGGCCAGATCCCTTATGTTTTATACTTCAATGACCTTACAACTTAGATATTAATGTCGAAAATGAACCAGGCTAGAGGCAGCCTGACCAGAAACTGACTATAGTGCTTGAGAGGAAGACCTTACAATATGTGATATCATAGAAAAGAATATTTGAGAATATAATTGGTCTTTAATAACATAATCATAACAGATATTGAGTCATTCCACAAAATATTGGAAAACCCGAAGGAATAGATTCTTATAAGAGCAAAAAATAAAGTTTATCACATTTAGAGCATTATCACCCCTTGGCAACGAAAAACTTGCTAAAACCTAGGATCCCCTAAAATAGGATTTGACCAACCAATTTACTTAAACTGCCATGAAAGTGACTTTTAAACTTCGCTGTTTAGTTTTGATACTTAACAGTTTTTAATTTTACTAGGTAGTTCAATGTTTATGTATGTAAAAATTCATTATAAAAAGATACTATAAGGCTTTCACTTTAAAAAACAAATGATTTAATACATTAATAAAATCACAAAAACTGTGTTTTATTTCATGTATGGGAAGGCAGAAAAATACATTTCTATTCGTTGATAGGTGAATAAGTGGATTTTTTTTTCAGATACAGAAGCCCCCACTCTAAAACGAACCATGCTTTTCATTATTTTAAGGGTGATTTGATATATAAATTTGTTTCTATTGTTTACTAGAAGTTCTAATTTATTAATCTAGAATGTGTAAGTGGCAAGAAAAATGCGTGCAACTACCAATAACTTTATAGTGTAAATTGTACCAAATGACATGACTTATTACATTACATTATGGTTGGCAATGAGTCAGCATTTTTACATTTTACATGAAAATATTCTACCTGCTAACAGAGAGTACATTTTTTCTTATTTAAGAATTGTTAATATTCATTAAAAAAAATGTACTCCTCCATACTGTCTTTTATCAATTTATATAAAGTATTAACATGGTGGTTGAATGAAGGTCAATTCTATTTCAATAAAATTAGTATTTATGCTTTTAATTGACTGAATATTTCATGTAAAAAAATTAAAATTTTTGCTTTATGAAACTTTTATTATTTTTAAATTTGTTGTAAAAAAAAAAAAAAATTTTTTTTTTTTTTTTTTGAGAACGTGTAGAATTTGAATTTATATTTAAAAAGAAAACTGTTAGTTGATTTATTTATACTTTGTGCATAAATTATTATTTCTCTGTTTAAATATAGATGGTTTTAAGAAAGTTATGAATTATGAAAAAGTTGGATTACGTAATGAAAATACTGAAATGGAATTCCAGCATGGATTTTTTATAAAAGAAAGAGGAGAACTTTTGGAATTGATTAAACGGAAGGTAATAAATTGGACTGTTCATAAAATTCTTGCCATGAAGAAAGCATTAATTTTTAGTTCATATTTATTTTCTTACTTAAAGCAAACTTCTTCATTTATGTAAATTTGTTTTTATACAAAATTAATAACTTGGAGCAATCATTGATATAAATACTGATATAAAATGATATCTGCAATACAAACTGTAATACAATTTCTGATTGTTGAATTTATATATTCATAAATGAATTTTTTTTTTTTATAAACTTTTTTTAATAATGGTTCCCAGAATTATTCTCAAAACAAGAAATGTAACTTTGTTTTTAAAATACTTTATTCATATGTTCAAATTAGTTTGACACAATCAAGATTTTACATTTAATTGTAATTTGTGGAAATTGAAAGAAAATCAAATCAATGTGTTTTTTTTATTGAAAAAGAGAAAAGGGTTTTTTTTTTTTGTTATTGTTTTTACAATGACAATGTTTAAAACGTAATTTTAAAAAATCAGCAAATCATGATGCAAAACATTTTTTTCCCTCTTACCTGCTAAGTGAGATGTTTATCTCCTTATATTGTATAAAAGATGAGCTTTGATAGCTTGGGACATTACCATTTAAATGGTATGTTCCAAGCTATCAAAACTATTACAGAATTACAAAACTATTAAGTGCATGCTTTGTAGCCACATGCTCAAAAACTTTATTTTATTAAAATAAACAATTATAAACATTTTTATCATAGTGAGACTTGGAATGGAAAGCTGCTTCACAAATTTAAATTTATTTGCTCTTTTTCCATTTTAATCAACTGTCATTTATGTGTTCTGAAACACGATATTCTTTTTAAAAATTGAGTGTTTTGTGGGTTATCTATACATAAAGTCCTTAACTAATGATTCACTCATATATTGATTAAGCATTATTGTTAAAGACTTTTTATGAGAATAAAGTGCTAAAAAATGTTTGAAGTTGTAGAAAAATTTCTTGTACTAATTTTTCTATAATAAAAAATTTTATATATCAGAGTGGATTATGTAATGAAGACTTGATTGATATAAGAATAATGTAATAGATTTCTGTTCATAATCATTATTAATCCATTACTTCCTTAAATTCTTGGTACTTGCGTTATTAACTGTACCTTGGCGACACACTTGGCGGTTTTTAAGTGTCGCCAATCTAACAACTACTAAGGTTACCAAACCAATAGAATAGATTGACGCCACTTAAAAACCGCTAAATCTGTAGCTCCGTTTGGCGCCGTGTGCTCTCTATTGGCGCAACTGTCGCCAAGGTACCGTTAATACGCAAGTACCAAATTCTTTTATTTAAATTTGTGTATGATTAAACAAATCTAATTGTTTGAAAAAGTGTGTAAATATTTCCAAGCTACATACTAATGAGCTAAGGAAGTTCTTTGTACTGTTTTCTTCTTTTTTTCTGAATGTCCTTAAAAAAACTTACCGGCCTCTTTTTTAAATGTTTTCTTAGCCTGTCGTTGCATTTAAGACAAATCAACTTTGTGTCTAGTTAGTTCAGTGCCAAATAGCCAATTCTATCTGATGAATACATCACTTTATTCTAAAACTTGTAAAATATAGTTAGGAAAACAAAAATGATCGGGAAAAATGTAAGTGTTTTATGGTAATGGAAACTACTATTTTGCATACAAAAAGCAGGAGAGCATTGAATATTTTTTGCATATCGCTATGTAGGACAACAATCATGCTAGGTTACTGCAATATTTTTGCAAAAAAAAAAATTTTTAAAAGCATAAACTGTAGTCCTACTGGATGACATGCTATGGTAAACATCCAGTTTAGCTGCAGAAATGGATGAATCTATTATTTGCCTAGTGGTGCTAAACAGATGCGACAAAAAGCTTCTTTGAAAGGAAAAGTATAATAGTGAGGTAGAATTCTTTTTATCTAGTTTTTTTTTAATATTGTGTCATCTAAAATTTTAATTAAATAATAAAATTCTTTTTATTGCAATTAAAATCGCTCCTAAATAACATTTCCTTCTATTCGACTGATATGCTATCTGACTTGGCCGCTTGTCAAGTTTCCATGTAATCAGTGGTCGGACTATATTAAAGCCTTTTTTTTTTTTTTTAATTTAAATCATTTAATATTCTTTGTCATATTATTTGAAATGAATCTATTGAATTTCTATGTTGTTGTTTTTTTCAAAAATTTCTTAGATTTTTTGTGTGTTTTTGTCCACTTATTTTGAATTTTCAATATGAGTTGTTGATGTACTTGTTTAACTGGAAATGTCTAGGGTCAACTATGCCTTCTTAAACTGAACAGTAAATACCAATAAGCAATATTAATGGGTTTAAGAGTGTTGAACTAAACTCTTTCTAAAGTAAGGACTATTGTTTTGTTGAGTGGCATATTTCATACCATTTTTTCACTTTTGTTGGTAGGACTTCAGGATTTTATTTATTTGAAAAATAAAAAAGACAGAAAAAAAATAATAATAAGTTTTTGAAAAATTTAGAGAAAGTTATTCATTTATTTTATTATAAAAATAAAAGACATGAATGTTATTATTTAATAAGTTAGTAATTTTTATGTATTAAAACACTTGCATATTTCGTGCATAAATTGCTGTTACTTGTATATTGATGATAGGTTGTTTGAAATTAAATAAGTAATAAGAATAAGTTGGGAACAGTAAAAATTATAAAAATTTTTTAATATAACCTACTATGGGGTTTTAGGAATATTCTTTGCTTAACTATCCAAATTAATGGAATAATGAATAACATTTTTCTCTGTTCTCTGCTAGTTTTTTTATTTACATGTGTTGTTTTCATAATTAAAATTTTTAAAGTAGTTCAGAATTTTAAAATTAAGTGTTCTTGTCAGTTTACTAAGAAACCTTGAATGCTATTAAGTAAATTATGAAATTAAATTTTTGCAACTCAGTCATATGCACCTCATTTCTATTTTTCATTATACATATTTTTAATTTAGTGGTAAATTTAGAATAGTTTTCAATATTTACTATTCTTTTATTTATTTATTTTATTATATATTTTAATCCTTTTTATTGTTATTTCTAATTAATTTGGAATTTAAATTACTCTTGTTTTGAAGAGAATTGAGACAGTGATTGAATATATGTAATTATCAAGATGTTATAACTTTGTTTGTTTGATAACTTCATATACTTTATGATGAATATAAAATTCAAGTCAAATCAAAGCTTACTGTTTTTTATTTTATTTCTGATATCCTTTCTAAACAATTTAAAATTTATTTAATTGGTATTATTTGTGTTAATTCTTTGATAGATTTCAAATCCAAAAGTACCAGAACCAGTAACAAAATCTAATGCCAAAGATATTTTGGTAGACTTATCTTCCATTAGAGAGAAACAAGAAAGCATGGATAATATGCTTTCTAAAATGAAAAAAGAAAATGAATTACTTTGGCGAGAGTTAACGAGTATGAGACAAAAACATAAAGCCCAGGAACAAATAATTCAAAAGGTGAGTATGATTTAAAAACTTATTCCTTTCGTTTGGGAATTATTTTGCATCAAATTTTAGGTACCTTATGAAAATGTATACATAATATAAATGTTAAATGAAGTAAATTTACTTAGTAATTTATAGTCGTACTGATGAAAAAAAAAAAATAATAAATAAGTAAATATTTTAAATGGAAAAAAAATGAGTTAAAACTAAAAATATTTACATAAAATTTATAATTATATAGAATTAACTTTTGACTGTTTGTTATAACTTAAGAAACATAAATGTTTCTTTAAAAATATATATATATTCAAGATATACAAATTTATATGTATTAAAATTTCAGAAAGCTTGTAAAATGTGGTAGAGTTAAAAATTATAGTAACCTCTTTAATCCGACATAACCTCTTTCATTAAATATCTACATATTAAACATGTACATATTTAATGTATACATATATATATGTATATTAAATACATTAAATATGGACATAGTGTAATCATTTCAATTTTTTATGTAGAACAATTTACCTTTGATGCAAAACTATATTGATGCTCAGTAAATAGAGAGGTTACCTTAATTTGTTTTTTGATATAAATTGTAGGTAAATGATCATAATAATTTTTAAATAGTTGCTGAGTTCATAATTTTATACTATCATATTATGATGAAATTCTATAAAAGTTATTGTAGATTCATGAAGCATGTATTTCAGTCAAATGTTATTAATTTATATGTTTCCCCAGTATGCCAAATTAATTTTTGATTTTGAAATACATTATTTATCCATCTGGCATAAGACTGAAAAGGCTTATTTAGGTATTGTTAATTGCATTTTTATCATGTGTGAACATGATGTTGCCCTGGTTAGGGGTCTGTGACATTATCCGAAAATGAGGGCCCAGCAAATAAAACTCGCATTTCAAATTTTGGCAGAAAATGGTTCATGAATAATGTTAGTCTTAAGGAATTTTCTGGAGAATTTGGCTTTTGTTTGAAGTGGTTTGGAATTTTTTTTTTTTATGTCTTGGCTTGGGATTTTAAACATTTGTATATCCAATAGCTATAAGTACACATATGCATTGATTAATTCCTTCTTCTTGAAGTTTCACATTTATCACTTTATTCATTTTCCCATGCTTATGGAGCTGTATAGGGCTTCTTATTGTATTTGGAATACTTCTTTCTTCATTTATGCCTAGATTTTTCAAACTATGATATATTCTTTTGGGTATTATACATGATAATGTTACTTGTCGAATTTGCAATACTTCATTCTTAATTTGCGACGACATTTATCTTTCTTTTGTATATTCTTTTAAAGATTCTTGAATGTGAAGTTCTTGATCTATTCAGCATTGCTATATTCATTTGGCTATTGAATTTGGCCATTCTTGTAGTATTCCAATCAATTGCTTCATATATCTCATGCATTATTAAACATTGGCATATTCGAGTTCATTCGGTGTGGTGTAGTAGTAGTAGAATGTTCACACATGATAAGTTTAAACTTGCTAAGCAGATTTTAATTTCTTAAATATTTTGTTACAATAATTCTTATGTGAATATTTTAGGTTAATATTTTAACATCAATTTTTTTCATAGATCAAACACTCTTTATCACATCCTTTTTTAATACTTAAATTTATGCTACTTATGTTTTACAGGTATATTTCTGAAAGATCTCTTGGCAAAGGCAATGCTCATGGGCATCACTCAGAAATTCTGATATTTTGGTTCTAGAATTTCAAAAGTGGTAGAGTAAAATGGGGTTAAAAGGAAATAATAAATTTTTTTTTCAAATGGGTTAAACTGTTTAATTTAAATTTATGTATACAGAATGAGTTAAATGGATCCCCAACCTTAAAAAAAAATATTGACAGATAATAGTTATTAGCTAATGTAATTTATTTATAAAAAGCATAATAGATTGAATGCAATTGATTGCATTTATATTTGATTTTACCTTTTGCAAATCTAAACATTTCTGAAAATATCCTATGCTAGACAATTTTTTTTATCATAACATATGATTAAAAGCTATAATTTTAATAACAAAAAAAAAAAAAAATGTAGTTATTAAATGTTAGGAATGACTAAACTTTCTGATACTTAAGCAAGTGAGCTGTATTATTTTAAAAGAAAATAAAAATACTAATAAATAAAAGGAAAATATCTCATGTCAGACTTAAATGGGTCCGGGAGACATTTATTTGGAGTGGTGCCTCCAGTGTTCATATTTTAGTGCAAACCAGAGGTGAGGAGTCAACCAAAAAAATTCTGACTCCTGTCAAATTTTGTATACCTACTTATTCATGACTCTTTTTAATAATTTTATATGCTAGGTTTTTACTATTGGATTTAGAAAATTTGTGAAGTAAATTCAATGACTTTTATTGAACTCAAGCATTTTATAAAAAAAAAAAAAATTATAACTTTTTTACAATTTTGAAGTAATGTGTAGTATTTTCACTTACATAAAAGACATTTTTGTACTCTGAATTTGCTTTAAAAAAAAGATTTTTTAAAGCAAATTCAGAGTACAAAAATGTCTTTTAAAAAAAATAACCGATAAATTTAAAAAAAATAACCGATACACAAAATGTGATCAGAGGAGAGGAGTCGAGCATTTTCAAAAGCCAAGAATCAAAAATTTTTTAAAAGTCTGTTTAAAAATACAACTTACTTTTAAGTGTATCGGTTATTTTTTTAACTTTCACTTTGAAATTGATACTTATATCAATAGTTATTTATATGTTATTCATTATTTGTACTCCATCTTCAAATTATTTAAAGAGTTGATAATTGTACAGTAAACATTCAATTTAATTTTGAATTTTTAAATTCTAAATATAGTTACATTTTGTAAAATTTTATTTGTGTTTATTATTAGAATTTATTATATTCAGATTCATTTTTGAGATGGAGATTTATTTTTCAAAAGTCAAAAACCTTATAAGCAGTTATTACTTTTATTAAGCAGAAACTTTTTTTAGCAATTAAAATACATGTAGCCATATCCTTTTTAGACTTTAGCAAAAATACAGAGTATTTTTAGATTAAAAGAAATTTAAAAAGCACAAGAAATTTATTGTGACCTTGACACTCCTGATTATTTTGGGGTGTTTTATTTTTTTTTTCTTTCTTTGTTAAAAATAAAAATTAATGTAACTATTGTTAAAAACCGACATAGAAATGATGCCGTTAGTCTTATTAGGACGGCCAAATAAGTTAACAATAATATAAAAACAAATAATAAAAATATTTAAAATGAATACTGAAACAAACAACTATTATTTAATGAATACTACTCAATCATACAATCAAATTAGGATTTTTACATTGGCACTTAAAACAGACTAAATAAAAAATTTACATAGAGAAGCAATCATAATAACGCATACCTCAAATGAAATATTCCCATGAGTGGGTTGATTTTTCAAAATTTTTAACAAAAAAATTCCCACAAATTCAAAGATGGACATAGATATATGTTATAAATTATCCCAGTAGCCATTCTCGCAGCAAAAAATTGTGTACCAGGCTCACGCACTGTCGCAAATCGTTCGCTCTGCTTTCAACGGGTCTTCCTTTTTGTCCGCATAAAAACTCCAAAAAAGGGTCCCACCAAAACCGACCGGTTCTTTTGGACCTGACCGTGTACCCGGGGGGTTATCTACCATTCCTGGATTCATATAAAAAATAAAGGAAATACCCTTACCCACACACAACAGGATAATTACCAGTTACAACAACTATAAACATTACTTTAAAAGCAATTGAAGATTAAAATTATTGCAAATTCGGTATTGGTAATGTTTATTTTGCTATTAAATAAAGTGAAGATTAGAATATTTCCAAAATATGGTTTAAATTTTCAACTAACATTCATATGCATGATTTTAAAAAGAAATCTTCATTTAATGAGTATTTTCTATTTACAGCATAGTATATATATATATATATATATTTTGGAAGTATAATAAAACAAACAAAAAACTTTATCCTTTTAAAACTGAATTTTGCATTAAAACATTTTGGATTTTACAGGTCATTCAATTTTTAGTTTCAATTGTGCAAAGAAGTGGAAATCAGAATCTTGGTGTCGGCGTACAAAGAAAAATTACAAGAATGCTCCATGGTAGTCCTAACTCCAAAGCAAGTTCATCACAGGTTTCTAGAACTATTGATGTCTTGCGAAACAAGAACTCTGAATGCATTCTTGTAAGTTTCTATACAATCAAGTAAAGATTTTTGAATGGCATGCCAGTGTGTATTAAACCACATTACAAAAACATTACATGTAGTGAAAAATATGTCTTTTCAAATTATTTGTAATTTTTAAATTGTACAGATACATACAAAATGGTGTTAAAAATTCATAAAATTTGTTATTGGGCAATGACCGATAGTTTGTTTTATTTTTAACTTTAAGTTTTCTTTTTTTAATTAGATTCAAGTGTTAGATTTCATTTAATACCAATATTTTCTTCTGCATAATTTTATTGAACGATTGACAGAATAATTAAAGATTGTCAAATGTAATGAATTTAACATCATATTTGTATTAAATAATAACAAAAATCTTGTAATTTTATTGAATTCATGTTAATTAGATATTAAATTATGATATATTATTTTGAATTTAATTTTTGTTTAAATTTAATTAGGTTCCAGATCAGATTGTTAGTCCCCTTGGCCCTGTTATTCATGAAGTTACAGATGGAGATCATGAAGAAGCAAATTCCGTTTCTGCTACGAAACCTGCTGTGATTCATCTTGTAGGGTCTCCAGGTACTCCTACTGAAGCAAATGAAAAAAACCAATACTCAGCATCCAATGTTCCAAATAGAAATTGCCCGGAGAATTTAACTGTACCAATGGAACAGTTAGGAATCCTCGAAGCCCTTCATCAAAGGTATCTTGCTCTAAAATCATTTTTAAAAATCCATAAGAAAAACAAATTTGTGTAGATTAAAAAATCCACATAAATCTAGTATGATTGCATATTTCAGCAACATTTTATTTATCTGTTATTCAAAATAAAGCTTATTCTTTTACCTTTTCTTAATTGATATTTAATTCATAAATGTAATTTTTAATATTTTGACTATGTGGAAATTTTAGGGATATATTTACACCACAGGTACGTCCGTATCCGTGACACATAAACATCAGTTCAAATAACTCTTAATACTTTACATGTTTCTATAAACAAAAATCAAAACTTTTATTGGATGTATTTCTTCTGTTAAATATTAAAGCATTTAATATTAGAGAAATTTCTGTAGAAATTTTATATTTGTAAATTAATTATATGTGTTATCCATGTTCATTTCATTTTTATCCTTTTTCAATTATGCCTTGTTTTTGAAATTATTTAAATAATTATATCACTTTTAAATATAAATATTAATGATCAACATTTTAGTAAGTGCATTTACTAGTAACAATATTTAACATGCATTTATTGTTCAAAATAAAAATGTTACTTAATGAAAAGTAACATTTAAAACTAACATTTTTAACTTTTATTACAGTGCAACAGAGACAAACAATGAAGGGACTAATCCAAATGAATCAATATTAGGTCTTCCTTTGGAATATATTACAAATCCAACAAACTCTGAAATTGTCAATGTTATATCAATACCTGAAGATTCTATTGGAAATGTAATTTCAATTCCAGAAGGCAGCAGCATAAGTGATATAATTCCCATCTCAAGGTTGGAAAATGTCATATCTTTACCTGAAACTAAAGATGATACTCCTAAAGTTACCGGTTCAACTGATAGTCCATGTGATAATATTTTAACAGGCTCAGGATTTTTCAATGCCTCGGACATTGCTGCTTTCAATGAATTGCAAGCAAGTACTTTGAAAGAAAGTGATTCTTCACAATCTAATCTTCCTAAAAGTGATCTTGATAATTTTCTGTCAGAATCATTGCACACTCCTAAGGTAAACATTTCTGACGAAGATGCTTACAATCCATTAACGGCAGAATTAATTAGAAAAAACGAAGCAGCAAAAAAGGAAAAAATGAAAACTGCTTCTAAAATAATCCACAATGAACATGACTACCAATTAGCAAAAACAAAACCATCTTCTTCAAATTTAGTGAAGTGAGTTAACTTTTTTATTTAATCTTCATTGTATTTACTTTGATTAAATAATTTGAAATTTTTGTGATATTTTATTCAAGATAAAATTTTGTTTTAAAAATATCAATCAATTTTTGCACAGGATAAAAACTATAGTATTCGTTATTACTATATGCTGCTTGTTTATATTATTTTTTAATAGGTCTGAAATGTGTTTGTGCTAGGGATTTCTGATAATCTATTGTAAAAAGTATAGTTATTTAAATAATTTAATATTATTTTTCCTTCTAATTATTTAAAAACTAGAGGCCTTAATAATGCTTCACTATTGCTAAGTATGAGTATATATATATTATTCAATAAAAAGGACATGAATTGAATTATTTTTAATCTTTTTTTCCTCATTGTTACATTTATATATATGTATTTCATTCTTCAGTTTATTAAATTATTTAGTTACCACATGAATTCTTCTTAATATTTCATACATGACCTTTTTGCATTCAATGTGTATATGACCAAGAAAAATTTTTCATCGGTTAAAATCTTATTCTTTCCGTTATTAGGGTGGCACTTTGTAACAATTATAAATATAAAGTCGCTGTATTAACTTTTATTCTTCATTAAAGATTTTCAGAGTAGTTCACTTGGAAGCATTTTTGTTTGGTGCTCTATTGCAAAAATTGCATAGAAATCTTCTGAAAGACATATCATTTGGTAACATTGATTTAATTGGTTTCTCAAGTAAGAAAATGATGAGTTATTAGAATGTAGTTTAAATCTCATTAAAATTTTGCTGGAAAACAAGAGTTTTTAAAGAGGGCATGTAGAATTGTAAACAATGATGCATTGGAATTCACATTTATTTATTAGCTTGTTATTCCATGGTAAATTATTGTCTATTATTCTGTGTTATCAAGAAGTAAATATCTCTGCCATAGCAATTCACATTTGATGATTTCCAAAATTAAAAAAAGTGTAGTCTTGAAAATTTAATTTTTAAATATTCCTAATTTTATTATAAATATAATAGTTTATGCTAAAAAATTTGACAGAAATTTCTATTTGCTTTTTGGATATTGATAAGAAAATAATAGGATATAAAATTTCTAGATGAGTAAAATTAGTATTCTTCCCTCAGAGTAAGTTATTTAATGAAACTAAATTAGTATGTGTAATTTTTTTTTATTATCCTTGTCTTAGATTGAAAGAAAAACCTTGTGTGAATTACAATAAAAATTTCATTTGTAAGCAAATTATTTTTAAACAGTTATACATGTACAGTATGATTATGTAGAATTTTTCAATGACCTTTCATTTATTTACATTTATATTTGTTTTCAGATGTTATAACTTTTATGTTTATTATTATTGCTTAAAAGCTGTATAAAAATTTATTTTCCATCCTAAAACCTCGCTTTTGGTCAATAGAATTTTCATTACATAAAAGTTCAATATGGAATTCATTCTATTCAATGTTTTAGATTCAATAATTTCCATACATCCTATATACTGTATTACTTTTAAACATTAAAGTTTAACTTTTAAAAAAAAAGAAACTCTATTTTATTTTTTTAATGTTAACAAATTTCTTACTACCTTGAAATGTTTCTATTTTTTGAAACTTTTATTGTTTATCTAATAATGTTGATTTAGTTTGTTTATTTTTAAAGAAAATTATTTTTAATTTATTATAAAAGTGGGATTTGTAAAATAATTGAAAAGCATTGGCTCAATCTATAACTCTTGAAATTATCTGTTTGAATCTAAGTTTATGTATTTTTAAAATCTTTTTTTATTTTAAAATTTAAAAAGAAAATGTCAAAGCTCAATTTTTTTGCATTGCATATTTGCTATTCACTGACACTATCACTAGTTCTTAATCATTCAAATAGTTCTTTATTATTATTATTTATTTTTTGTATATAATGTTTACTTTCTAAGTTTTAATTACTTCTGATGATGTTCAACTTAAGTGATCAGTAAAAACAGATGGTTTTATAGGATGTCATAACATGGCTGCTAGCCTCATTTATTCTAGTTTGTGGGCTGCTTAGTATTTTTTTTGTATTTTAATAATTATAATAAATCAAAAGTTTTTTTTTTTTTTTTTTTTTTTTTGCTAACTGAGGTTTGAGATTTGCTAGTTGATTTCTGTATTTCTTATACATAAAATTATCCAACAATACTTATCTTTGCTTTTTTTAATGTGTTTCTGATTAAGTTTAATAAAAGAAGAAAAAGATATAAACTTAGCAACTTTTTTTTGTTTTTCTAAATACTGAATTAGTTTATAAAAGTTTTAAATGCGGCTTATTATTAAATGTGATAAAAATATGTTAGAAATCTTAATTTTATCATAAAACAGGCTTATTATGCATATCTTGAATTACATGTTTTCTGTTAATTTATAAATTAACAGAAATTTTTAATTTTCTTATTTTAAATATTAATTAACAAATTTTTTAATTTTCTTATTTTAAATATTAATTAACAAATTTTTTAATTTATATTTTTAAATTTACCTAGGAAGAACTTGTTCACTTTAACATGGAGTAAAAACAACTTGCAGATAAATTCTGAGCTTCTTTTTACATATTGTTATTTTATTAAATAAACATTTGTATGAAGCTTGATATTTAAATACTAATAAACTTATGTTTTATAAGAAAGTAAATAAATGCTATTTGCTTACTGACAAAATATCTTGACACTTTATTTTGATGTCTAACTTTTTAAAAGTAAGTAGCAAGACTTTTCTATTAATTTATAAGTAATTATTTTCATTTATTGTGTGCTTTTTGTGTCTCAAATGATTATTTGAAATTGCTGTACAATATTAAAGTTAATATAAAATTCAATATTTCATAATTGTTCTATTTATCAATAATTTTTTTTTTAACCAACAGTATATTTGTAATATGAATTTCCCTCTCTACTGTATATTATAAAAAGAAGATTAGATTAATGGAAATGTTGGTAAAAATTATATGTAACAGAACAAATTGCTTTCATTTCAGAAGTGGGTTTGTAATAATAATTATTTTTATTTTAGGAATGCTCTGTGTAATCATTTGCTGTCAATTGATGAAAAAATAAATAATACTCAAGAGCAACTATCCAGCAATTGGAACATTGATGTCACTAATCTTTTTAGAAGTAGGTGATTCAACACCTTATCGGGACTTGTTTAATTATCAGGTAGAACTAGATGAAAAATCATTTTATATATGCTTCAATGATGTTTTTTACTATCCACTTCCTGAAAATTTTTTGGGAAACATTAGAGTGAAAAAAAAATTATTTATAAGTTGAGTAATGAAAAATAAAGACATGTGTTGTAATCATGTTGTATGTAATGTATTAGAATTCATTTACTAATAAATTTCAAAACAAGTATGCTATTATATGGGGCCTGATGGACGAGTGACTAGTGTTCTGGCCCTCGGTACCACAGGTTCAGTTTCAAATTCCGGGTGGTGTCATGGATGTTTGTAGTGTTCAGAATCCACTTAAACCGTAGGTTCCGATCTAATACGATCGTAGAGCGTTGTGGATGAGGTTAGTGTGACTCACATCTGTAGCACATCTTCAAAGCTACATGTGCCTCCTGTGTTGTTTTAAATGAGCAGTAGCAGTTCAGCCCTTGCTTATGGCATAAAGATTAACTGTCTCTGTATTGCCAGCTGCATTACAACACAACATTCTACTATTATTTATATTTTAACTACTTATTTTCCTTATTTCTCTCTTTTTCTTTTTTAAAAGTAATATGCAGGGAAAGTTTCAGCAAAAAAAAAAAAAAAAAAAAAAAAAAAACATTTAATAATTTTTACTAACTAATAAATTTTCTTTAAATTAATTAAATCCTAAAAGAATAAAGATAGCTACGTCAAAGTATAATTTTTATTACCTACTTATTATTGATTTATATAGATCAGTTTTTTTTAATTTTATGAATGTTGTAATATTTTATAATTTCATTTCAGAACCACAAAAATTGATTGTCAGTTGATAAACATAAAATACAGTAATTTAAATATAAAAGAATTGTATGTATAGGAAATTTGTTCCAAACAAAAATATTTGTGGGAAAACATGATGCATTAATTATGAAATACTGTATTTGATTTACGCTCAAAAACCTTTCCTTAAAAATTTTTAATTTGTGAATTATTAAAAATATAGGTTTGATTATGATAAATTGAAATTCGATGATTAAGAACATATATAACTTGTATTTAATGTAACACTAACAAAGTAGTATGCAGGATTTCTTTTTGGTTAAGTCTTTTAAATAGTATTTTTCGTGGAATGTATAGTCTGACCATCGATAGTGTGGAATAGTAATCATCCAGTTTTACAAAAATGGATGAATTGATTACTTGTTAGGGGTGTTAGTCAGATAAAGCTGTCTGGAAAGAAAAAAGTACTAAGAGTTGGATCTTTTAATCTTAATTTTTAAAAATATTGTATGATATAAATATTTAATTATTACAAATAAAAATTCTTTTTATTGTAATTAAAATTCCTCTTAAATAACATTTCCTCCCCCTATGACAACTCTCTTTTTGAATCCGTACAATTTGGCTGCTTGCCAATTTTCTACGCAATGGATGGCCAGACAATGTATTTTAAAAGGATCCATTTAACTATAAATAGTCAACTAATATCAATTACTGAAAAAAACTAATATTGAAAAGTGAAGAAAATTGTTCTGTGCAAGTTAATTAATTACGTTTTTTATACATTAAAAACTCATTAATTACAGAAAACTCTGTTTTTCAAAAATAAATAGCTTGACTCCTTTTTGAAAGCAAAAATATCATTTATAAAACCATGGGATAAAGAAGAAAAATATACTTCATTACTTCTGTAGATTATTTCATAAAGTGCAAGAATGCTTTTTTGATTTCAATGACAACTTTGACGAAATAATTTATAAATTTTTGTTTTTCTATCGCCTTTTTAAACAAAAAAAAAAAAAAATTATAGTTATATGATTTGTTTAGTTTTCGACTTCTTTTTATTAGAATGTTTATGTAACTTTAAATTAATATTGTTATATTTATGTATTAAGCATCAAGTTAATTATATTTCAATTTATAAATTTCAATTATATTTTTGCTTTTAATAATATGTAGTAAATATTTACTTGAAGGTCTTAAGAAATATTATTTCAGTAGACATTTTTAATTTACTCAATTATAGTTGATTGAATTATGAATTTATTTAATATATGAAAACTTTTTTTTTCAATTGCAGCTCTTCAGTTCAGATGACCTTGTCAACTACGATTTTACCAATAATTTTTCTGTAAGTGTATCTTTTTTAAAAAGCTGGCATTTAAAAATTTTTTACAAATACTATAAATTATGTATTTTATCAAATTTTATTGTAGAATTTTTAATCTTTTTTTAATGTAAAAATTTTCATTTACAAACGTTATTCTGGTGATTATTTATAATTCATTTATTTAAAAATAGAAAATTATTATTTTGCATTCTTAAACTTTAGGCTATAATTTTTTTTTATTGAATCTTATTTATAATTCATTTAATACGAATTAATTATAAATTATTTAAGAACAATTTTATCATTATCACTACTATAAGTAAGATTTTCATGAAAAAGTTTTATTTATTATTTTGTTTTTTCACATTTGAATCGCATTAACATTGCAGCATTAAAAATAATTAATGAGTGAATTAATAAGTTTCATTGAAAACATTCTGTGTAATGCTTTCATCTAGTTGATGTTCTATAAATTCAGAAAACTCTAAAATTTCAGATTAATATTATAAAAATGAATAAAAATTGCCTAAAATATTATTTTTTATATCACAATTTGAATAAAAAAAGTTGCATAAAGAAATCGAGGTGTAATAAATGGTATGTTTTAGTAGTGAGATGTATCAGAAGTGATTCAAAACTATTTTTTTTTTTTGATGTGCAGAATATTTTATTATAAAGAAAGTGTTAAAGTTTATCTTGTTACTTTTTAATAAATGGGTGAACAGAAGTTTAAAGGTGTTCAAATATCACTTTAGTAGAAATATTTTAACATTTTAAAATAACATCTTTTGATAACAAAAATTGATGCTTAATAATTTTTTTGTTACATTATTCACGGTAATAAATTTAGAAGTATTTGTTTTATTCATAAAAAAAAAAATATGTATGGCTTGATTTAAAAATTTTTTGTGACTTTTAAGTGGAATAACAAAATAGCAATTGGAATTGTGAGTTCATTGTTTAAAGTTTTTTTTTAAATTTTATTTTAGGATGAGATGAATATAAAACAGGAAGGAAATGACATCTCTGGTAAGTCTGGAGAGAAGTTTGTCCCTAAATAAATCACACATTTAATAAATAAATAAAATGCTTTAATAATCCTATTGTAACAGGGTGGCCACTCAACTTGAGAAAACCAGGAAAAGTCAGGAAATTTTTGAAAAAAAAAAAAAAACTGAAAAAAATGAATTTCAAAAGGAAAAATTTCATAGCCAAATGGAAGAAAAGTTGGGATTCTTCGATAATTTGTCCTCCGTTACCAAACCTCATTTTCACAAAAAGATGGCTAAAGGGGCAATGTTCCAATAATGTGTACAATAACCCTTTTTTGCTCCTCTCTTCTCATACTAAAGTTTTTTTTTTTTCTTGCATCCTAAGTTTCCAGTTTCATGAATGGGAAAGAAGGTGGGGGGCACTGTATAGCTCTCGATTCTAGATATATTGAAAACAGCTAGCATCCCTGCTGGTATTGCTGGCTAGTATCCCCCCACCTAATCTTACTCCTTGTGACATTTTTTAAAAGTGTAGAGAAATTAATCCATCTGATTTCAAGAATTTATGCATATTTACTTCTGCTTTTCCCTCCCCCAATTGCAATGTAAGAAAAGTTATATAACAATCTTTTCGTTACAATCTTTTTCGTTAGTAATTGGGACGGAATTCACTCCCTACGTTTTCTTAACCTAATCACACAAATGTTGATGTTATGTTCATTTATTTAAAAGGAAACGCATATCATATGCATGAGTACATCTTTTACGAAAATCTTTTACTTTTTGGATGTATTCAATTGGTAGTTATACTGTTCTAATAAAATCATTAAATTCCTTAAAAACCTTTTTAATTTAAAAAGAATATAAAACATTATTACATTGTTAAGGGTATTAAACAGTGCTTAAAACACTGATTTGCAAGAATCTAGAACTAATGTAATGATGCTGCAAAAATGAACAGACATGTGAAGAAAGAGCACTTGGCAAGGCAAAACATTTTTCTAAAAGCTCAATAGATTAAATTATTTCAAACAATTATGTTACTCTAATTTTATTTTTTCAATTGACTTGTCGCAAAGTATAATTATTTTGTTCGTAATTTGAAAGTTTTACATCTGACAATTTTTTATATCTTCTTTTGACCTGTAATTGTTGACCGTTTGTTCGTAATTTGAAAATATTTGTTATTTTTTTACAATACTTTAAACATAAATATTATTAATGATTAATATTGTATAATTTTCATATCTGTAGGGTTTTTAAAATAGCTTATAGGGTGTCCCGGTTTTATGCAAATGACCTAGAATTTTCTAAATTTCATCTGGAAGACCAGAAAATGTCAGGGAATTTTAGTTTGACTAGAATGTGGTCACCCTGTCTAAACAATTTTCAGTACGATTTGTATCTCATTATTCTTTTTCTCAAATTAAATAATTCTAAAAAAAAAAAAAAAAAAAAAATGATATATACATCTCTTCTATAATAAAAAGTATTTAACTGTTTATCATAGTCTATTTTAAACCATCTTTCATAGTTGTGTATAGTTCTTAGAAACCCTGCTAAAGTATCTGTAAAGTGGTTTTACAAATTTAAACAATTAGAGCTCGTATGGGCTTCGAAAATATAATACTAATAGAAAATCTAAATACAGGGTGATTTTAATTAAAGTCCCACTTTAAAAATGCTGTAAAAAAAAAAAAAAAGAAACTTGTCACATTGAGTTCAAATTTGAACTGAAGATACTTGAAGAAGGGGGAAACGGTACAGCATCAAAAAAAAAAGTTCCACAGTGTATTAATATATAGTGCTGTAAGCGGCATAAAGAAAGTGAATTCAGCTACCATTATTATATTGAATCGAAATGACAACATATCTGGCATGAGTTGCACATTAAACCAATTGCAGTGTTCAATGTGCTGGATTACTTCGATTTTTTGACGGCAAAAAATGACTTCCAAGTCATTCAACAGTTATGACACTGTGGAAAGCCCATCCACCATGGCAAGATCATACCAAATTGGATGGGAAAAAAATCGATGGAACTTTTTTTCTGATACCGTACCTTATACCGTAACGTTTCCTCCTTCTTCGAGTATCTTCAGTTCAAATTTAAACCCATTGCAATGAGTGGTTTTTTTTTTTTACAGCATTTTTAAACGTGAGACTTTAATTATAATCACCCTGTATGTTAGATTCTGAAGGGTCGAAAGATTCTAGTGGGAGGAGGGAATTGACCTTGAAACTGTTGCCGCCGCTTAGCTCCTGCTGATATAACTCGGGATATAAATGTATTGCAAGAATAATCAAGAATTCATATGGAAGATTTTGGGGAGATTCAACTAAATATAACAATAAAATTCATATTCAAATAGACTGCAGGTTCTATGTTTGAAGTGAATTCACTGCCAACAACTCTTGGAACTAATACCATTGACTACACCTTTGGCAAAAACTTCAGTGACCGTGCAGTGCAAACTTTGTGCATCCTACTTCATTACCATAGGCCCATTGTGCATGTGTTAACATTGTTCTGTTTCAATACATGCTTAGATCCTTCATTGATGCCTTTGTTTCATCCCCCTCAATCCTCCTGCAAACCTGTTCACAAAAATTAAGGCAGCAGCTCGCATCAGAGAACTGTGCATCCATTGTTTTTGTTTGATGGTTGTTCGCATAGTTTAACTATGCAACTATTTATTTATTTATTTTTTTAGTTGAAATAGGATGGCATTTTCATGATTACCAACATATTTTAGTCTAAATTGAGTGGAAAATTTATGCCTTAACATCATCTTATATACATTACTAGCAGGTGATATATATATATACACACACTTACAGCAGTAACAATTTACTATGTCATGTTTTAGATATTTTTACATTCGTTTTTATTTAAGAAATAAAATCATATAGCCATTAGAAAGTTGTTCATCATAATGAACTTTTTTTTTCTTTCTCCTGTTATGTGTTATATAAGTATTTAAATAGCTATTTTGAGTAGATCTTTAAATTTATAATTTTCATGGCTACAAAACTTAAATCTTTATTTATAGTAATTTATTATGAAATTAAAGTGTACAAGTTTGGTAAAAATATAATAAAAGGTATGTTAAAATTCTCAATTTTGCAAACAACAAAGTTGCTAATGTATTAAATTGAGTCATATTGATTTTGTAATGGTAAGGAGTAATCCTTTCCCTTAATACTATTTAGTCTTAGTATTAAAGGTAAAAATTCAAATTTATCATTTATACTGCAAGCTTTAAATTAGTTAATTTGGAATACATGCCAATGCTTCTCATTCTTTCAGAAATGGCTACAAAACTTTTACTGATTACTAAATTTTTTACTTTTACTTCAGAAATTACTGATTTTTAAGAGAAGTCTCTTAGATTTTCCATCATACATTACTGTCTTTTAATTTTATACACTAACCTCTTCATTTTTGTATGCATTTGGGCATTTGTTGACCTTATCCGTCAGATGGCAACACATTACTGTTCACATTCGCACATCAAACAGGTACATGTACAGGGTGATAATTATTAAAGACCCACTTTCAAAATGCTGTAAAAAAAAGAACCACTCGTCACAATGAGTTCAAATTTGAATTGAAGATACTTGAAGGGAGAAACAGTACAGCATCAAAAAAAAAAAAAAAAAAAAAAAAAAAATCTCAAAGTGTATAGATGGCGCTGTAACGCCATCAAGAAAGTGAATTCGGCTGCCAGTGATATTTTGAATAGAAAGGACAATGTATTTGGCATGAGTTGCACATTAAGCCCATTGTAGTATTCAATGTGCTTGATCATTTCGCTTTTTTTTGGGAGTAATGACTTCCAAGTCATTCACACTGTCAGTGGAAAGTTCATCCACCACGGCAAGGTCGTACCCAATTGGATGGGAAAAATCGATGGAACTTTTTTTTATGCCATACCGTTTGCTCCTTCTTCAATTACCTTCAGTTCAAATTTGAACCGTGACGAGTGGTTCATTTTTTACAGTATTTTAAAAGGAGTCTTTAATTATAATCATCCTGTATATTAAACACGCTAATCATTTATATTTTTATTTAGAGTGTTTTATTTTTTATATATATTTAAAATTATATTGTTTTCGTTAATCTATGGCCCCAAATGTTATAAAAGAGAGGTTACTGCATATTATATTGGCTTGGTCTTTTCACCTGTATTATCCCTTTAATTACAAATATAAAGTTCTTTTAGTTTCTTGCTTATGAGCTTTTCAAAAAGTTTTGCCATTCACAAGTAAAAAGACCAGTATTTTTAACTAATGATTGTTTATTAATTTTACCTACAATTTAGTCTTCAATACAAGTAATTTTATATATTTTTCGAATTGTGTATATATATGTAATATTAAAAAAAAAAAGAGCTCCAAATTTTGGAAAACATTAAAAGGAAATTTTTTTTGTGTGTGTTATGTATTTTTAAATTTCATTTTTTAATTGTTGCTTATCTGAGAATGGCTGAAAAAGTTTTCTGTTTTGGTGAATAACAGTTGGCAATGAATTTTGTTTCTTGCTCTATCTAGGAACTGAAATTATACAGTACACACCAATAGACATTGAAAATACACCTCTGTTTGAAGCTCTAAACGAAGATGCTGATGGTGAATCCAATGACTTTAATTATAATGTAGAACCTTTATCAGATGCACTAAAAGAAACCTCTGCATCTGAAGCTGCAAAGTTCTTAACAGACACACTTTTAGACAGTACCTCACCAAAGAGGAGAAAAAATTCAAAATCGACCAAAACCAAACGCCGTAAAATGAAATAAGCCCTGTTTTGTTTCACATTTTATTTTTGCTCTGAAAATCAACAGAAGTTGGAAACTTTATATTGTCTTCATATTCTCCAGCTGTGTTGTAACACCATGCACATACTAACTGTACTAAGCAAGACGGTTTCTTTTTGGTTAACTCGTTATGTTTTCACACAAATCTACAAATGACTGTTAATAAAATGGAGATGTTTGTTTTTAGTCTATGTTTATACAATTTACACCAATATGTCGAGGCATTGTGATATTCATGTTGTACGCTTTTATTTTTCTTAATTTTTTTGTACATAATCATCTAGACTAACAACTTTGCTGGCCAACCCCTAATAAATTATTGTATTTTTGAAATACTCATTTACTTTATTTTTGTATTTAAAAGTGTAAAAATCATTGCTGTATCCAAAAGAAAGTTTTACAAGTTCGACCACCGATCGCGTGGAAAGTGAGCAGGTTGCCAAATTGGACAGATTCAAAGGATGTCATTTAAGAGGGATTTTAAATTAAATTTAAATTTTTAATATTTTAGAGGACAAAATGTTAAAAAAAAAACTTGATGAAGAAATTTATCCTAACTATTATACTTTTGTTTTTCTTTCAAAGCAGTATTTGCCTTTATCCGACTAGCACCTCTAACTGGTAATCAATTCGTCTGTCTCCACCATTAAACCAGATGCTTACTATTCCACGCAATCCCATGTTGGACTATAAAAATAAATTACCTAAGTCATTTGTTATTTAAGATGCCAGTGAATGTTTTCCAAATTAATGTAGCATTTTTTTGTATCTTAATTTGTCAACAAAGGAGTATTTTTTTTCTTTGATAGCTATGGCTTTTCTTAGTTAATGTATTATTAAGCTATTCTTTTAATAGTTGGTTTCAATTGAATGTCAATTTTTTTTAAGTCTATTTTGAAAAATTGTAAATAGTTTTGTTATACTAAAGTTGTTTTTAATTTAATGTCCCTATATTTTTCCTCGATTTTTTTTTTTTTTTTTTTTTTTTAAATCAAACCCCATAAATGTTGAAATACATTTTTATATAAAAGTAAAAAAAATATTTTCTAAGTGGGTTTTTCCAGAATTTTCTTTTTTAAAATATTTTGTACGGTATTATTTTATATGTAATAACTTCTTTACAATATGCTTTTAGTAAAGTTAAATTCAAATTTTGTTTAATATTTAATTTTTTCAAATGAGAAATTGATGATACGAATTAAAAAAAACACGATCATAGAACACTGTGTATGGATCTAATGGTTTCCATTACAAATTGAATGTTTATAAAATGATTTCACTGTATTTAAAGCTGTGTCAAAACATAATAAAAATAAAAATAAAAAAAATTTTAATCTTCAGGTTGCAGTACATAAAAAATATATATGTAATCTCTTTGTGCTTCATGATTAAATTGGCCATTGGATTTTGCAAAACATTTCTTTTTTTGTTTATTTATTTTTTCAACTGTGTGAAATTAAAAAAAAATAATAATAACTTAGTTTTCTGTAAATTAAATATCATTTCATCTCTTGTGAATTATGAAATAAAAATAATGCTTTGTAAGGTAATTAATTTTTTAATTGTTCTGGTTTCTGAAAATTAACTTTGTCTTGCTCTATAATAAAGATTCAATGTTTTAGTATGCTGTACATTAATTCCTGTTGAATGAATCACAATAGTTATTGCTTTATGTAGAAATTAAAAGTGAAGTAAAATTATTTTCTATAAAATGTATGTTACTTACTGTGTTTATTTTATAGTAGTTGGATGACGCCCCTATGTGAAGTAAGATTGTACGAAAAATATCAAGGTTCCAAAATCAACATTTAAAAAGGAGAAATGAATTTTTACACATAAAATACAAATAAATGTATGGTAGCAATAAAAATGAAACAAATATAATTGTATGGTATGAGTTAAGGGGACCCGGTGGTCTATTGCCCGTGAATTCGGCGCGTTTTCAGGAAATTTTTTTAATGCAAATAATTAATGTTATTTAAACTTTATAGATAATATTAAATCATTTTAATAGTATACGAAAAATTATAATTAAAAAAATTTTTTTTTTTTAAGGAGTGGCACTGAAGTTGCCCTCCTCATAAATATGGACCTGGGTGGTGGGTCAAGTTTTGGCTCTTTCAAAAAAAATTTCTGATCAGTATGAGTGTAGCTATCGCAGGAACTAGAATAAAAATAAAAATTGACAAAGTGGCGCGTAGTTGAAATTTACATACAGAAAACACTGTTTTTTTTTTTTTTTTTTTTTTTTTCATTATTTTTTGTATGTAAAAAATAAGAAGTATTCAAGGTAAAAAGTTTAGTTCCAGCTATAGGTGCTGGTGTACTGAATAACATAGTAAAATTGGAGACGAATAGGCCGAGTAGTTTTTTTTTTTTCTCGCACCGTGCAGAAAACAGTAGTTTCGAAATAAATAGGTTTGTTTAAGTCTAAGGTAAGCATATTCTCAGCTAAATAGATTGTAGAACTTAAAATATCGTTAATATCATTACAAAAATTTATCAGTATATTCTTAAAGGATTACACTTTCGAAAAAAAAAAATCGATTTTTGAACATTCTAGACCACCGGATTCCCTCAACGTTTTATTCAAGAGGTGAATGGAGAAGTTTCGTCATAAGTTTAACTTGCAGTACAGAAAATAATAGATAGAGGACTTGTCCTTTGAATGTCAGGTTTGAGACACCACAATTTGTTTATTTTTGTTTTCAAATACGGGGTGATTATAATTAAAGTCCCACGTTCAAAAGGCTGTAAAAAAAAGAACCACTCGTCACAATGAGTTCAAATTTGAACTGAAGATACTTGAGGAAGGGCGTACGGCATCAGAAAAGTTCCAACGTGTATTAATAGATGGCTCTGTAAGCGGCATAAAGAAAGTGAATTCGGGCACCAGTGATAGTTTGAATCAAAATGACAACGTATTTTGCATGAATTGCACATTAAACCAACTATAATGTTCAATATGCTTGATTGTTTCGGTTTTGGAACGGAAAAAATGGCTTCCAAGTCATTCAACAGATGTGACAGTGTTAGTGGAAAGCCCTTCCACCGCGGCAAGGCCATACCAAATTGGATGATAAAAATCAGTGGAACTTTTTTTTTTATGCCTCTTCTTCAAGTATATTTAGTTCAAATTTGAACTCATTGTGACGAGTGGTTTTGTTTTTACAGCATTTTGAAAGTGGGCCTTAAAATTATAATCACCTTGTAGAATACATAACTAACGAAATAAGAATTCATTCTTTGAAACTATTATTTTTTAATGTAAGGAAATGTAAAACATTATAATTAATCATCAGATAGAACTTGGCATAGTATGGCTTCAGCACATGGCATATTTTTGGTATTCCAAAAAAATCAAGACAACTATAAGAAAAACAGGGGCCTGATGGCCGAATGGCTAGCGCTCTGGCGTTCGGTACCACAGGTATCGGGTTCAAATCTCGGCTTTGCCCATGAATGTTGTAGTGGTTCGGAATCCACTTTAAACCGTAGGTCCCGGTCCTAATAGGATCGTAGAGCGCTGTGGGGGCATTGTTACTCCGCGTCCGTGGCTTACCATCGAGTTACAGGCGCCCCCTGGGTAATGCAAAGTGAGTAACATCGGTGCAGCCCTTATGGCGAAAGATCACGGTCTATTTGCCAGCTGCATTAGAAGAAAAAAATAAGAAAAACAGTTTACTTTTAATTTATTTTGTAGTTTTCAAAACGCATTGCTACAGTAACTGTCTTTTGATCCGGTATGTTCGGTGACCACGGACGTATCCTGCCTCGATAGAGTTTCAAGGGAAATATCAAAGATAAACATTTAAATTATTAAATCCCGTGTTTACGCACATTTTAAACTCATGTATAATATAGCATTGAGTTGCCAATCTCAACGAACGCCCAAGTCCAGTAGAAAAAAAAAAAAAAAAAATATTAAAGGGAGACTCGATGGGTGCCGGGTTAAAGATACATTACTGTACTTATATTCGTAACAAAGGGGAGGAAAAAAAAACGTCAGGAAATACAAGGTACCACTCAATAAGGATAGAAATCGCACCGATTTATTTTAGCCAACTCGTATGCATAAATTTTTTTATATAAAAGAATATATATATATATATTTTTTATATATATATATATTTGTTCTAATGCAGCTGGCAAACACTTAGACAGCTTGGTCTTGGATGCCTTAAGGCAAGCGCTGCACAGACGTTACTCACTTTGCATTACCCAGGGGCGCGTGTAACTTGAAGATAAGCCACGGACGCTGAGTAACAATGCGCCTGCCCCTTTACGATCCTATTAGGACCGGAACATACGGTTTAAAATGGATTCGAACCACTACATACATCCATAGCACCACCGGGACTCGAACCCGAAATCTGTGGTATCGAGCGCTAGCCATTCAGGCCCCATATATATATATATATATATGCATAAGTTTTTTTTATTAATTAAAAAAATTGAATATAATTTAGGTAATTTTTCAAAATAAATTTATAATGTATATGTACATCTTATTCCTTTTCTATCTAATCAATGGGCTTAACGCTTAAGACACTTCTCTCATTCGCAAAGCAGGAGATAGAGGTTGCTAGGCAACCAAGGCTCTCCTTCAACCTGGCAAAACGTCCTCATCGCCATGGTGCGAAATCGCAACAACTTGCAAATTCCTTGTTGTTCGGATGCTTCCTTCACGATGTTTCAGCGGCGTTTGTTGCTTAACGAAGAGTTTTCATCGTAATTGGATCGGAAAATTAAGTAATGAAAATAAAATACTCGAGGAAAATATTAGGAAATAAAAAGTAATGGGAATGCTTTGAAATCTATGTTGGAAAGAAAACGTCCTCGTTATTTATAAATCGATACTGTATAAAACAATTGCAGTTTTATTTATTTATTTTTTGCTGTGTTGTGATATAAATTCATTTTCATGTGTGAAACTCTTTCAGTAATATTAAAGTGATTAGGTGTTGAGTGCCAAACTCATTCTGTTTAAACATTTCTTCTAAGTTCTTCATTTTTCCATTTCAATGTATCAAATATTTAAAAAAAAATCCCTCCTTTGTAACCATCATTGAAAAAGAATCATTATTTAAAAATTTTATCAAAATTTGTAAGCAATTTTCTGAAATGAAAAATATTATATTCTAAATATTTTTAAATATTCAACCCAAATTCTGGTTTTAATAATCAGAAATAATCTTGAGAATAAATGTTCTTAGACACCCATGTGTTGCTTAACGAAGAATTTTCATGGTGATTGGACTGGAAAATTAAAAAAAAATTAATATTAAAAACATGGGAGACATTGTCTATTCGTATTAGAGTTGCGTAAGCACTATTATTATCTACTTGTATTAATTATTCCCTATTCCTATTAGAATTAGTTCCTAGCTATTATTATCTATTTGTATTAATCATTGCCTATTCGTATTAGAGTTTGCTTGTCTCTACCTATTATTATCTATTTGTATTAGTCATTACTTATTTGTATTAGTTATTTATTCATTTTAGAGTTGTCCTACTCTGGTTGTTCTTACATATTGTTATCTATTATTAGTCATTAGTACCGATGGCCGAGTGACTAGCGCTCGGTGCCACAGGTTTCTGGTTCGATTCCCAGCGGTGCCATGGATGTTTGTAGTGGTTCGGAATCCACTTTCAACCGTAGGTCCTGGTCTAATATGGCTGAAGAGCGTAGGGTTGGTAACCCTACGCCGTTAAAAAGAAAACATCTGTCTAGAAATCTGCTCGCAGGCAGATGGCCTTGGCCCACCATGGGTCTGTTGCGCTACTGATGATGATGATGAGGCTGGAAATAGCATTGGTGAATAAAAAGTAATGCAAATCCATTTTTAAGTCAATAAGATTTTTAATGCATTTTATCGATTTCACATTATTCCTGTTTTCGAATACATTTAAATTTTCACTATTTATAAATTGAATTGCTTATTGATTGTGCTAAACGGGAAGGTGATAAAATATGCTATTTTATGATAATGGGCGGGAGCCTAAATGGCCGAGTGGCTAACTCTCTGGCCCTCGGTACCCCAGGTTTCGGGCTCGAGTCCCGGCCGTGCCATGGATGTTTGTAGTGACTCGGAATCCACTTTAAAACCGTGGGTCCCGGTCTAACAGGATCGTTGAGCGTTGCGGGGTATTGTAACTCCGCGTCCGTAGCGTATCTTCAAGCTACACGCACTCCCTGGGTTGTGCTACATGAGTAACGTCGGTGCAGCTCTTGCCTTAAGGCATCCAAGACAACTGTCTTAAGTGTTTGCCGGCTACATTAGAAAAAAAAACCAAACATTATTTCTGTCTTCGAATAAATTTAAATTTTCGCTATTCATAATTTGAATTGCTTATTGATTGTGCTAAACTAAAAGACAATAAAATATGCTTTACTTAATTTTTTAATTAGAACAATCAAAAAATATATATTTTTTAAACCGGCAATAGAAAATTTCGAAATTAAAATTTTGCAACAGTTATACCTTTTACATAAAGCTGTCACTTTCCATTCATTAAAAGAAAAAGCAAAATCTGCTTTTCAGTATCGCGAATTGGGGTAGCTCAGAATCCTTTGATACGATTAAGCAACGATGGAAGAAAAATAAAAAAAAGCGATTTCTCATTCACTATTAAAGATACATCGCTTACATTTCCAAGATACTCTTTCTGAGAAATGGGAATACAATGGCCCAGACGATGAACAAAAAGCAAATAGAGTTGTTTAAAAGGAAACGATTAATGAATGATCTGTCCCAGTTGCTGATCCAGATGACTTTGATTCCGTTTCAACATTCCAGTAAGAAGAGAATGGACTCTCTTTAAATGCACACAAATGAAAGACCGTGCTGCAACAAAAGAAGAAGAAATTGGAATGGTAGAGTTCCAGATGTTCGCACGGATTTAATTGTGTGTTGCGAAATGCATCTGAAGTCGGGCAGGCGTCACGCCCTCGTATTCTGAAATTCATCATAAATTACGATGGTGATAAAATTATACAGTATCCAACTAAACGTCGATATGTCCATGACTTTATTAATATTTTTTTGAAAGTAACTGATCACATGCTCTTTCCCTCCCAAGTTTTACTACTCTGTCCAAAAAGTAAGACCAATTTTCATTTGAGAATTCCGGGGCTTATGGAATTTCAATTTTTTTTTTTTCTAGAACTGTCCTTGACATCTGTGTGACGTCAAAATATCCATTAGTGTTTGAGTTACGCTTTGCTTTGTGAGACGCTAAAACATTCCTATATCGGAATGAAATGTTTAGAAGTGGTATAAACAATTCAAAGAAGGCAGAGAACGCGTTGAAGACGAAGAGCCCTCTGATCGACCACCTCAACCGATGAAGCTGACGTCCAGAAAATTAAAGATTTGGTGCTTGCAAACTCTCTATTTACAATTAGAGACCTTGCTGATGATGTTGAAACTTCAAAAGGATCGGTCCATTTCATTTGGGCCTCAAACGCGTCAAATCTCGAATGGTACCGAAAACACTGAATGCGCGTCAGCTCACACTGCATTGGTTTTTCGTGACTTTTTCACCAAAAATGAAACCCTTATCGTTCCACAACCACCGTATTCACATCGTGCGACTTCCGGATATTCTCTAAACTCAAAAGACCGTTCCGGCGACAACTTTTAGCATGCATTGAGGACTAGGGAAAAATGTTGGTATAAGTGCATTGCATTCGGAGGGGATTACTTTGAAGGTGATGATATAAATTTGGAAGAATAAATAATGAATTCTTGGGGAAAAAATGGTCTTACTTTTTACACGGTAGAATCTATGACTTTATTAAAAAAAAAATTTTTAAAGTAACTGATCACATACTTCCTCCCCCCCCCAAGTTTTAAACAATTTGCTAATAAAATTGCACAAAATTTTTATAACTCCATTCCCAATATTAATAATTCTATTGTGAATGAGCTAGGTTACTTTAATTATAACATTTCTGATTTCAAAAGTCGCAAAAAGGACCTCGCGCTGTTCTGAATAGTATTCATTAACGTTTCGATATCCTCCTTTCCGAGTGACCATTTCAGTTTCTCTGCTGAGTCACAATTTCCCCCTCTTTAATTGTTTTTGCTTCAATTGCTTATTTTTTTTATTCCTTACTTAAAAATTACAAACAATAATAATATAAAAATTATACTACTGTGCCCAAAAAGTAAGACCAATTCTTTTTCAAAAACTCTTTATTTATTCTTCCAAATTTATTTCATCGTCTTCAAAGTAATCCGCTCCCGGACACAATGCACTTATGGCAACTTTTTTTTCAAATTCTCAATGCATGCTAAAAATTCATCGCCAGGGATGGCCTTCAAAGTGCGCGACGATTCACGTTGAATCTCATCAATCGACTCAAAACGGCGTCCCCGGAGTGGTCTTTTGAGTTTATGGAATAGCCAGAAGTCGCAAGGTGTGAATACGGTGGTTGTAGAACGATATGGGTTTCCTTTTAGGCGAAAAAGTCACGAAGAATCAATGCAGTGTGAGCTGGCGCATTCCGTGTTTTATGTACCCATCGAGATTGGAACCGTTTGAGGCCCAAAATGGAATGGACTGATCCTTTTGAAATTCCAACATCACCAGCAAGGTCTCTAATTGTAAATCGACGGTTTGCAAGCACCAAATCTTTAATTTTTGGACATGAGCTTCTTCGGTTGAGGTTGAGGGTCGACCAGAGGGCTCTTCGTCTTCAACGCATTCCCTGCCTTCTTTGAGCTGTTTTTACCACTTCTAAACATTTCTTTCTGATATAGGAATGCTCACCGAATGCCTTCTGCAACATTCTGTAGTAAACGAAATTTAATGCAGGTTCTTTGCTCAATTAATGCAGACATTTCAAAAATCGCCGGAATCCGTTTCAGCGTCTCACAAAGCCGAGCGTACCTCAAGCACTAATGAATATTTTGTCGTCATCAATTTCACACAGATGTCAAGGATAATGCCAGCAATTTAAAAAAAAGAAGAGGAAGAAAAAAATTGAAATTGCCCTGGGAATTTTAAATTGATAATTTGCCTTACTTTTTGGACTCAGTAGTATACGAATCCTATTTGGGAATCTACTGCTCCGTCGAATTTCGAGATCCTACAAAGACTTGAAAATAAAAACGTATGGTTACAAAATCGCCTTGGTTTTCCGAAATGAGGATATTAGGCATGCCGTTTCCCTCTTAAGTTTTAAACAATTTGTTGGTAAAATTGCACAAAAAATATTTATAACTCCATTGCAAATATTAATAATTCTGCTTTTGAATGATCTCGGCAACTATGATGACGGCATTTCTGATTTCAAAAATCGCAAAAGACCTCGCGCTGTTCTGAATAGTATTCATTAACATTTCGATATCCTCCTTTTCGAATGACCATGCAATTTCTCCGCTGAGTCACAATTTCCCCTCCTATTGTTTTGGTTTCTATTGATTATTTTTTATTACCTTTTATTCCTTACTTAAAAATTATTGTAATAATATTATAAAAAAATTATATATATATGCATAACTTTTTTATTAATTAAAAAAATTAATAAATTATTTTTTTTTAAATAAATTAGTACTGCATATACATATATATGTATGTATGTATATCTTACTCCTTTTTTTATCTAATCAATAGGCTTAAAGCTCAAGACACTTCTCTCATTCACAAAGCAGGAGATTGAGGTTGCTAAGCAACCAAGGCTCTCCGTCAACCTGGCTAATCGTCGTCGTCATCATAACTGAATACGTTCAGCAACAAAATTTTTAAACACTCTCAATGTTTAATGGATGACATTGTTAAATTGGGTTATAAAACACATTCAATCAGGAAAATTAAAATATGAGCACGAATATTTTTTATCAAAGTTCGATGAAAATTGACAAAAAACGTACGTAAACATTAATTAAAAGATTTCGTAAAGCAGATTGCATTGACTTTCATATATATTCATTATGCGTGCATTGGCCAGAAAAAGATTGATACTATCGAGTGAACTTTAATTATTAATTGAGTTATTATTAACTGAATTACTGCAATTGAGTAATTTAGAGCCACAAATACAAGGAAAAATATTAATGTTTTTAACAAAAAAGGGCAACAACACCACTAAAAGAATCTACAAGGTGACTATAATTAAAATCCCACTTTCAAAATGCTGTAAAAAAGAACCACTCGTCACAAATTCCAATCTGAACTGGAGATACTTGAAGGGGGAAACGGTATGGCATCAAAAAAAGAGTTCCACCAATTTTTCTCATCCAATTTCGATTTATTCCGATCACTACAACATTTTCTAAGTTGCAAAAATTTTGAAAATTCGGATGATGTCCAAAATACCAACTCCAGATATTTTGCTTAAAGATCAATTGATTTTTATCGATCCGTCATTGAAAATTTGCACATTAGATGGAAAAAGGTTGTTAATAACGAGGGATTACATTATAAATTTAAAAATAAAAACTTTTAAAAAATTATCTGTTTTAATTTAGTATAGAAAAACGATATTTCTTTCCTGTTTCCATAATAGTTTTAAAATATATGATTTAATAAAAAAATTCTCAGGGGCCTGATGGCCGATTGGCAGGCGCTCGATTTCGGTTCTGGTTCCGGGTTCAAGTCTCGGCGCTGCGATGGATGTTTATAGTGGTTCGGGATCCACTAATAGGATCGAAAAGCGTTGCAGGAGTATTGTTACTCGTCTCCGTAGCTTATCTTCAAGCTACACTCACCCCCTGGGTAGTGCTAAGTGAGTAACGTCGATGCAGCCCATGCTCATGGCATAAAAGACAACTGTCTAAGTATTTGCCGTTTGCATTTGGAAATTTTTTTCAAAAATTCGTTTCTTCTAATTATTTCATGTACAAATGAATTCATATTTATATTCAAAATACAAGTAATAAAAATGCTATTACCCCTAAAAATCAAAAGTGCAGAAGTACATAATATCATTTATTTATTATTATTGTATACTGTTAAAAGAATTTAGAATGCAATAATACAATTTCAAGACAATGGCATTTAAATAATAACCATGCAACATATAACAATGCAAATTTTTGCAACAGAGAAATTATTACAGCTTTATTTCATTAGGTTCTTCCTATTCCAACACAAGAAATTTGCAATGAAGTTTAAAATGAATTACGTATTGTATATATATATATCTGATCGATTTTGTCATTCTTTCATAAATATTTTTCATTAAAAAAAGTTTTAATTGATCGACATTATGCACGATTTGAAAATTTTGCTGAACCTCGTGCAATTTTTCATATTTTCTCTGATAACCCACGCACATTCACAAGAAGTAAGCTTTATTTTTTTTTTATTGGTTTTTTTTAATATAATTTAAAATATTAATTCATATTATCTTTATTCTGTTCTATTCTATTTTATTATTAGATATCTTACCTGAAATAAAAAACAGAATTGTGTCTGCCAACAAGGCCTATTTTGGGTTAAGAAATTTATTTAAATCACAGTTTATAAGTAGAAAAACTAAATTCTTGTTATATAAAACACTTATTAGACCTATTTTGGGCTCTGAAACTTGGCAAGATCTGATGAGGCCCATTTGGGTCTATTTGAGCAGAAGATTTTAAGGATTATTTTTGGAGCTGTTAGGGAAAGAGATTGTTGGAGAAGACGGTACAACGCAAAAATTTATAAATACTATAAAGACTCAGATGTTATAAAATTTTATAAGATCAATAGATTAAACTGGGCTGCTTATATATTTAGAATGAATGATTTAAACCCTGTAAAAGGGCTTGTGTTGCCAAGGTCACATGGACAAAGAGCAAGAGGACAACCCAGGTTCCGATGGATAGACGCAGTTGAGAAGAATTTTGATGTATTAAGGGTTAAGAATTGGAGGACCATGGTCGCCCACAAGAATGCATCGAAATTTCTTCAAAGGAAAGCCTTGGCCCACTCTGGGCTGTCGTGCTATTGATGATATTGACGAATTCATATTTTGAATGGTAGTAAAAGAGCTTAATAGTTAATTTTATTTACATAGAAATTGAGGTATCAAAAATTATATCAAAAATAAAAATGAATTCCTTTTTTAAATAATTCACTTTGGCATATCCTGGGAATAAATTGTACAAAGTATTTTTCTTTTTAATAAAAACAAAGTATATCTCTAAATGTATTTTTAATGCGTTAACATTATCAAAGGAAGTTTATAAAAAGAAAAGTTGGGCCTGAATGGCCGAGTGTCTAGCGGTCTGGCGCTCGGTGCCATAGGTTTCGGGTTCGAGTCCCGGAGGTGCCATGGATGTTTGTAGTGGTTCGGAAACCATTTTAAGCCGTAGGCCCCGGTCTCATATGACTGTCAGAGCGTTACTGAGCAGAAGTCAGACTTCAACCTACAGGTTCTCCATCAGAACAGAAGTTACGCCCCTCTTCCCTCCTTGCATGAGTGATACGACGACAACAAAAGAAAAGTTGAATTCAGCGAAGGAGATGAAAATATATTGTAATTATATATAGTAATACTCTGATTTAAACGATCTTGATATCAGCATCTACATGATTCAAAAGCTACTTTATAACATTTTATTTAGGTCTACAAACTGGTTTTTAAGCATTCCAGTTTCAGATAAAATGTTTGAGACTCTAAAGTATTGAATCATACAATAAATACAAAAAATGTGTCTTGTAACGTACAACAGTCGAGACAAACTAAAGTTAAACTCGCTGGAAGGCAACCTTTTGAAATTTAAGTCAATACGACTTTACTCTTTACCATTACCGATTCCACAGTCTGTTTCGTTTACGTTAAAGTGAGATTACAATGTAGAAGCCTGATGGCCGAGTAACTGGATGCGGTGCCATGGATGTTTGATGTTGTTGTTTTTTATCCCACTTGGCAGACAGCACATCTAGACCAAGTCCATGAACCTATATGGTTTCAAGGAGGAAACGGAGAAAGCTTCTGTTGGGATGGAGCACACGTAGGCAGAAGTTTGACTTGGTTCCGTGACGCTGATTTTTTACGCAGTAGATGATTTACTCACGCTGATTTTTTACCCCAACTCTCAACAGTCGTATTAGATCTGGACCTACGGTTTAAAGTGGGTTCCGAACTACTACAAACATCCATGGCACCGTCAGGACTAATCAGGTTCCCTGTTTTAAGTTTCATAAAACTATTAAAATCTTTCAACCGAATTACCAGTTATATTCTATGTAAAGTGGACACATGATGACGTGGACAGTGATCTGTGCTTTTGTGATTCAAATAAAATTTCTCGTTATGGCACTTTTTTTTTTTTTTTTTTTTTTTGAACCCCTCAAGGTGTAGTCAGTGGTTACTATACTCAATAGCAACACACAACAAGTGCTTTAACCCGACATTCGATGGCATTTACTATAAGATTGATGTTGCGCATTTTGTTCTTACATTAATTTTTAATTTTATGGGTCATCTGTATTGTCACAATTTTGTATATTTTTTTTCAGTTGTTTTTATATTTTATTTTTTGTTATATTTATTTATTTTATAGAATTATTATTTTTTTTTTTTATATTTTGGGCTATGTTTTATCATTCCAAAAATATACAATTCAATCAATATTCAAAGTATAAATTTAATTTTGTAATTGTTAGATAGATAATAATCTTGTAATGAATGGTATTTGTATTGTTTACGCAGGTTCAGAATGTGGGTTAACACAGTCAATGTGTCTTAATTGTTTCAATTTTTATTTAATATTTGGTATCAGTTAAAGCTATATAGATACTCGGTAATCCAGTAAAACCGCTCATCTGGCACAACCGTAATCCCGAACGTGGTAACGGATTAAAATGCATCTATTTCACTATACCCTAATCAGAATCATCACATATTTGTTTGCTGTACAAAGGATTAAACCTGCAGCACTAGCAACAGTGCTCTACCGCCACCCTCAGACTGAAACCGCACAAATCAATTACCTCTTGTGCTGAGGAACTTTGTATTTTTTATAATATCACTACCAACATTAAATAGTCCTTTTCATATTGGCTCCTCTCCACCTACTAGTAGAGCTCCTACTTGCAATCTTTCCATCGGTATGTCTGAAAAGAAATGTGATACAGTTCCAAATGTTCTTCAGGCCTTTTCCTTAGAGGTTATTACTACAAATTACCTTGGTTCTGAATGGATCCACATTTACATCGATGGCACTGCGTGTGATGCAAATACCGGTCTCTATTGTAAAGGAATTTTTGAGGAATCATATGCAGTTGGTAATGTCTCCAATTTTGATGCTGAGATTTTTGACATAAGGAATGCAATTTTAATACCTTCTTGAACTAACTACTAATCTTAATAAAGCAGTTATCTTTATTAACTCCCAAGCTCAACTATCTCCTATTCTGCCCTCTCAACTTTACCAAGGCTAAATTTTATTGGGCTGTTAGAGTTCTTATGGCGGATATCGTTACAGTTTGATGTAGGAAAAAAAAGATTTGTTTACTTTTTTTTTAGCTTCGCATCTATTATAGTCTCACATGTAAAAAACTGTATCTATGTAAAGTTCTAATAAGTGTTTACTAAAGCTAATTGACGAATGCTTGTTTAATTCGTAGGTTGATTCAAGTTCACGTAACTTTAAAGATGAGCTGTTCATAGAAATGACGAAAGTTTTCAAAATCTTAAGAGAGCACCCACTGCCTGAAAGTCATCCGGGCCTCAGATTTCCAATTTCGCAGATGTCTAATTCAGTCCAATTAAAGAAGAGCCAAATCAATTCTCCGCGCGAATTTCAACCTAAAAGGAAACTGGGCTCTCCCAGAAAACCGAAAAACAGATTTCTTGCCGCTTCTGCAAAATACAACTTACATCTTTCGAGGTCAAACTACGGTCCACTGAAGGACAGCAAAGATTCATTTTTGCCAGAGATGCGGCCTCATTTTTTCGTTTCCACTCATTCAGGATTCGAGGAATTTCGCGACAAGAGACTGAGAAAGAAATACAAGCATCGCAAAGTGAGTAAGCGAAAAGGTAATACAGAAACTTTGATTACAAATAGACCCAACCCGTTTTATCCAGAAAGGGAGGTTGCCGAAGAAACGAATCACATCGAGGCGTTTCCGTTGCGTAGAAGAACCGAGAAGAGAATGTCTGAAAACGACACCGAAATCTCCGTGGATGCGACGACAGAAAATAATTCGAAAGAGAAAAAAGACGCGATTTTAGATTCCGACGTGCAAATTGTGCAGTTTGAGGAAAAAAATAAGCTTTCCCTACAAAATATGTTCCGAAATCTAACCAGGAAGTGAAACTTATGAACAATGATTCTACTATAGCCACAGAATTGCGCCAAGTTAACAATCTCCAGAAAGATAATTTGACAATAATTCCCAATTCATTAAATAGTGAAACAAGTGATAAGCTTACGGACAGTAAAAGTAAAAGAGACAGTATTTCAGTACTAAGTCCTTCGAGAAATAGTTATTCGCTGCAGCAAGACGATTCGTTCATCAATAACGTAATGAATTATTTGCAATCGCATTACATCATAGCCTCCTCGGTTCTTGTAGCATGTATGGTGTCTATAATAGTTCTGAGCGCTGTTGCATTCTACGCCGGTAGAAGAGTTAAGAAAAAACCGACGAGCATGTCACCTAAAGGTATCAAAAACTTTGATCTTCCAGCAAGACCTGATTTCAATGATGGTAAAGGTAAAATCATAGGAGGGAACTTAATTAAAAAAGCAACAACAAAGACAAACAGGATGAAAGGTCTCCTTTTGCCATTGGAAGTGAATCAAGCGCGAGTGAATTAAACCTCAGAAATCCTAAACTTAGTCATTTTAAAAACCTGTTCACGAAGCATCGAGACCGTTGAAGTCTTCAATGAAGAATCCAGACAACAAGTTCCGAACGGAACTTTTGGCGACAGAAAGACTCATGAAGTTACATCGCAATTTCTCATCGAGAAGTTCGACGTTGCCATCGTCCAGTTCTCACCAGTCTCCCAAACCGAGTCCAGTCCAACGTAGAGAAGAACTTGAGCAATTTTCTAAGAAAAGAACTGAATCGAACGCAAGGAAAAGCAATCCTGTGACTCCAAAGTCGCGAACCGCTTCTTTGGCTAAGAATAAAGCGCCTTCGAATCCCTTTGATGTTGGCGTAGAAGACAAAGCCGTGACTGATCTTCGCGATGTGATTTTCAATGTCCAACCGTCGCCAACTAGGCCAAGGCGACTTGAAAAAACATCGGCCTGCATCGACAGGCTATTGATGGGTAAATCGCCCAACAAACAACGGGCGACTGCACAAAGCAACAATGATGCCAAGAGGAAGGACTTAAATGATGACAAAGAAAAAGAATCGATGCAAGCCACCCCAATGTCTGGCAATAACTCATTTAAAGACACCTTACTGAACCAGTGTAAAAAAATGGAGTCACCGGCGGGCAAGATGCCGGGACGATGAATCCAATGCAGAATTCCGATTTAGTTAAAGAAAACAAGAACTTTATTCAGATATCTGGTTAAACTACTTTCCGGAAGGCGTGCTCCAATAATATACAATTGCTTTTTCCAACTTTTTTTTTTCAGCAATTTCTCTGTACATCCAACATACTTAATATATGATAATTTAAAAATATTTCAAAACCGGGATTCTGTGCATTATTTAATAATATTTTAAGCATCTCTTTTTTCCATATTTTTATAATTACGTTGAAGATTGGGAATAGAGGCGTTTTCATTAAAAGTGAGGCGTTTTCATTTAATTAACTTTCATTTAAAAATGTTGAATTTAAATTATAAAGCATTTAGATAACTTAATATATATTGTAATTATTATCCTTGGCCTTAGTATTTGAAAAATTATAGAAAAAAAAACCCAAAAGAATACCGGGTAATTTAGCCAGTAATAAATAAACACTAAAATAAATAAATTACGAATAATTTAAAACATATGAACATAATTTTTTTTATTGCGGTTGTACAATTTATCATTTTATTATTTTTTACAATTGTACAGTTTATCAAAATGGGTGCAAAATCTAACAGCAGTTGGTTAAATAACAAATACCAAAAATTTTGAAATTTTAAAATTTATTGTAATAATTAACCTAAGTGAATGTAACATCAGAAAAATCTCTATAGGACTATTGTTTTCTGAACCGCAGATATTTTTAACCTCCTTCCTGGACACATTTTCTCACTTAAATTCTTCATATTTTGATCTAGAGGTCATTTCCCCCTCACTTCATACCGCCGGCACCATGTTCGAATCCTCGCGGCGGCATGGATGTTTGTGAGTGGAATTTTGGAATCCACATTAAACTGTAGGCACCGGTCTGTTCAGCCCTCAAGTGCACAAGTTGACCGTAGAGCGATAAACTAAACCAAATCCTCCCTTCATTACTGATGTGTAACATGTTCAGCACTTTCCAACGTGCAGGCTCTGAAGGCTTGCTGCACTGCGCCCATATTTTTCAAATGCAATTTAGAACGTATCCCATCAGTTATGGTATTTAAATAATATTTCAGTTTACAGATTTATCCTTGCCCGGAATAGATAGGAGCTTTCGGTTCTGTTTTCCACGTTTGGATTTTGTGCCGCCGCCAAGTCATAAAACTCTAGAATCACTCTCTAGAAAATCTTCCAATTCTGAAACCTTCCATGACCTCTTGGTTCTAAAGCACAAGACCATTCCTTAAATCTGAAACCTATTTCTGAAACCCCGAGTTCCCTAATTCTATTTTATCTGGTCACTCCAACTTTCCCCTTCCTAAAGTTTTTATATTGAGTTATGATTCTAAAAAGTCAAAAGCAAAAATGCCACTAGTATGATAGAAACGAGGATATACAAATGCTTTTGACCGAAAATTAAGTAATCATCATTGTTATACATGCGGTCTGCGGATCTCTACAATACAGTATTCAGTATTACTGTTACGTGACCAAAATTCAACTCATTTTGAACCACCATTTCAAGGATCCTCTTCCCCTTTCGTACCACCATGCTCCATATTAATTATCCTATTCCCTTTTGTACCACCATGCCTCATATTAAGGATGCTCTTCCACTTTGTAACACCATATTCCATATTAAGGATCCTCTTCGCCTTTGTACCATCATACTCCGCACCACCATACTCCATATTAAGGATCCTATTCCCTTTTGTACCACCATACTCCATATTTAGGATCCCATTTCCTTTTACAAACATGGTCCATATTAAGGATCCTCTTCCCACATGTACCATCATACCATATTACAGATCTTATTCCATATATTAAGGATCCTATTCCCCTTTGTACCACTATACTCCATATTTAAGGTTCTATTCCCTTTCATACCACCATGCTCCCATATTAAGGGTGAAGGTTCCTATTCCTTTCTTACCACCATGCTTCAAAGTTCCTTTTCCTCTTTATATCACCATACTCCATATTAAGGATCCTCTGTCCCTTTGTACCACCACACTCCATATTAAGGATCCTCTTCCCCTTTGTACCACCATACTCAATATTAAGAATCATATTCCCCTTCATACCACCATACTCCATATTAAGGATTATTTCCCTCAATTCACATTCATTATGGTGAAATGAGTAATCTAAATCTATGATTTTGGATATTAAGAACGCATGTTTTTCAAGAACACAATTAAGTATGGTATTTTTAATTAAAAAAAAAATATATAAATTGCTTTTACATTCTGGTTTTTACAGATATCTCCCACAAATATCTTAAGATAGCCCGTAACCCGATACCTAAGATTAGGTTACTGGCCTACTACTACAGACAATAGATAATAATAAAGAAATAAAAATTCCACACATACATAACGTAACACCCTAGATTACTAACAGATTGATTCAGCGATTCAAGAAGAAGAATTTCGAGTTTTTCGCAACCCAAGCAATTCTGTTCACTTTCACCTGATGAAAATCTTTTGGAAGAAAGAAAAAGAACAAAAAAGAAAAAAAAAAAAAAAAAAACGACAACACGCGTTCCAAATAACACACCAAGTAATCGATTAGGTAGAACTCGAGTGCTAAGTGGAGCTTGGCACCGAACCAGAAACCGAGATGCAATAAAAAAAAAATTATATTCGAGAGATTTGTTGGCAAAGAATACAATCTTCTGCTGTTGATATTCCAAATAAATAAGAAGTCACGAGCGGACTTATCGAAGGGCGTGAATTCCCGGAAGTTTTCTTTTTCCTCCGCCATTGTTGGTGGAAGGAGTGTTTTGAACTCAGTGAAGGACGGTCCGAAGTGGGGATAGAGCACAAAGTCCCTCGTGGAGATGGCGTGGGCACTTTTTTTTAGGTGAAGGTCGGAGCCACAGGTGGTTGAATATGCCTTCGTGAGAGCTGGGTGGAGCCGGGGAAAGGGTGTTTTCTCAAAAAACAGAATGTGTATCCACTTTTTTAAAAAATCCTATAAACACTAAGTAATTCAGATAGAATTAGTGTGAGGGGTGGGTATACATTAAAAAAAGTCAAAGTGATTTGAGTGCCGTAAATTTTTGTGTACAGTTCTGTGGATTTTTCTGTACATTTTTGATGATTTTGCACGTTCTCCGAGTGCATTTCTCTGCATTTGTCAATGCATTTTTGAGGATTTTGTAGAATTTGAGTACATTTCTGTACTTTTTCTGTGCATTTTGATGGTTTTGTGTAGTCTCTGAATACATGCTTGGGTACACTGCCTTTTCAGTACATTTTTGAAGGTTTGGTACATTCTCTGAGTACATTTTTTATGATTTCGTACAATTTGAGTAAATTTTTCGTTTTTGTACAGTCTCGGAATATCTGTTTGAGTACATTGCCCATTTTTCAATACTTTTTTGATGGTTTGTACATTCTCTGAGTACATTTCTGTACATTTTGTATGGTTTGGTACTCCAATCTGAGTACATTTTTTATGGTTTGGTACTCCAATCTGAGTACATTTCTGTACATTTTTTTTATGGTTTAGTAAATTGACTGCGTGCATTTCTGTTCATTTTTAATGATTTCTTACAATCTGAGTACATTTCTGCACTTTTTATGTACATTTTTTTTTTTTTGGATGTTTTTGTATAGTCTTTAAATACATGTTTCAGTAAATTGCACATTTTATATACATTTTTGATGGTTTTGTTCAGTTTCTGAGTACATTTCTGTGCATTTTTGGACATTTTCGGTACATTTTTATCCCCGTGTGATGCTGATCTTGCTACATCGCCGCTGTCCAAAAGATGAATGATTTAGGTAAAACTGCTCAAGAATTGAAAGCAAAATATTTTAGAAAAACACACACATTAGAGGAAAAATACAATTGCTTTGCGTTTTTTTTTTTTTTTAGACATCGATAGTTTTTTTTAAGTGTTTTATTTTTTGCGAAAATGCCCTATTAAACTCTCAGGAAGGGGAAAAAAACCTATACTAGTTTCTCTTTCAAAAATAAAAGTAGTGAGAGTAATGATAGTATAAAGTGACTAAATGTATAACATTGTAGAATGATTATTTTACTGCAAATTATTTTAGTAAACAAGGCATCCAAAAACATTATGACTCCTAAGTCAGGTTTTTAAACCGATTACCGACTCTTTACTGTAATTTGATGTATTACAATCTTCATTAATTAAACTTATTAAATTAAATTAAACTTATATTATTAATATGAACAAATTATTTTTTACAAATTTAAGTGCAGCCATTGCATCGTACCATTGAAGATGTTAATTCCAAATTGTGATGGCGAACACATTCTTGTGCATCCTGAATAACACTGAATTTGATAAAAATGTGCCTTTCTAATGACGAATATCCTGAATTATGAAGCAATGTCATTCTCAGTTTTAGCAACAAAAATGGTTGCATTGAATTTCTATTAGTTTTTTTTTTGTAATAAAAAAATTAAGTTTTTTTTGTAAAGCTAATTAAATGAATTAAATAATTGAATTTATTTAATAAGTAAATACTATTTAGTTGTTCATTAAAAATGTTTTATTTTTCTTTTTAAAATTTAATTGAAAATTTAAAACAATCTTAAAATTTTTTTTCCGATTAATTAACAAGAAAAAAAAATTTTTTTTCTTCTTTACTGTGATAAAATAGTAGCAGTGATACTTTATCAATATCACAGTGAAAAATGGAATTTTCGATTTATTCTATTTCCCAGCACAAAATTTCGTTATTACTTTTACTAGTAGTAACAGAAGGAAAAAAAGCAAGTTTTATAATAAGCTAATATAAATACAGTTTTCGATTGGCGTTGAATCTATTTTTATTGCTGATATCCAAACTAATTCTAAACTCTTAACTGCTATCTACGCTGATGATACTGCAATCTTTTGCAAAAATTAAATCATTAAATTCTTAGCTGTCACCCTTACTAATCACCTTAAAGTTCTCAATAACTGGTTCAATAAATGGAAAATTCCTTCAAATGTAGATTAGACTGAAGCTGCTTTCTTCTCTATTGGAAATAAACTTTAAAAACCTGTGATTAAGATCAACAATAATATTATCTCTTCGAACAGTCAAACTAAATATTTAGGAGTTATTCTGCTCAGCATTTAACTTGGAAACAACATTTTCTGCATACCAAAACTCAATTTCGTATTGATTTCAGAAAATCAGATTCCCACTTATTAATAGAAATTCTACCATGACCAGGGATAACAAAATTCATCTTTATACTGTTATGCTTCGTCCAATTCTCACGTACGTTTGGCCTGTGTGGTCCTATGCAGCTAAATCTAATTTAAAAACGCTTGAAACTTTATAAAATATCACTCTCAGCCAAATGATTTCAGTTAAATGGTTCATGCGCAGTTCTGATATCCATAAAGCTATTAACATCCCTTCCTTAAAAGATTCACTTAAAGACATCTCTATTAAATTTTTGACGCTCTTATTAATCATGAATATACTGCAATACAAGAGATTGCGTTAACTCTTACTTTCCCAATTATGATTTAAAACAGGAGTGGCCAACCGCGGCCAGCCTTGAATATTTTCCCGGCCCATGAGATTTATCACACTTTTACGAAATATATTTATTTTATAAAGGCCAAAGTAGTGAAAACCAATGTATTAAAAAAAAATACATTATGTGTGCGTCCTTATATTCAAAAACGAACTGTCAAAATTATGAGAAAAAAATTAACTTTGATTTAAAAATAATATTCTTGCGAATATAGGACAGATATTACCTGTTTTATTTATGAGTTTACACTTATGAGTTCACAAAAAAATTAAATTATATTCTGTAAACTCATGATGGGCGCACATCTTGGAATATCTATTCTTTTTTGTTTTTTTCGAAAATGAAATTAACCAAGCACAAAACACCCTCAAACATAACCGACGCTAACCTGCTTCACCCATTACGATTTGCAATTACCCAAATTGAGATCGATTTGTAAAAGCTAAGTGATAGAGTGGCGAAACACATATCGCACTAGTAAAATAAATATTTTTTAATGATTTCATTTTTAATTTTGTTTATATTTATATAATTTTTCTATACCATTTTTGATATTATATACACTCATGTCCATAAATTAAGGATAATGAAGTTCAGGCAAAAAAAGAGACAGAAGCAAAAACAAATTTGACTTATTTGTAAAGTCTATTTATTAAACAAGGTAAAAGGTAAAGAGCAAAAAAAAGCTATATGTTTGACATAATTAATAGAAATTGCGATTCTTACTCCCTGGAGCAAATTTCAAAAAAAAAAAAAACCTATTTACAAAAAACAGTATAATATGGTTAGTATGATGGTTAATATGGAGTATGTCTCCCGGACGATGCAATACAGGCCTTACAACTCCTAGGCATGCTGAGTATCAAATTATCAATCTGATCTTAGGGAATATTACACCACTCATCAAGCAATGCCCTCCGAAGTTCCGGTTGACAGGTGGGAGGAGGTTGATGGGCTGCAATTCGTCGGCCAAGCATATCCCACACATGCTCTATTGGATTCAAGTCCGGTGAGTATGCTGGCCAATCCATACGTGTGATATCCTGCAATTGAAGGCATTCGTCTACAATGTTTGCACGGTGAAGACAGGCGTTGTCATCCATAAACAGAAATTCAGCACCCATGGCGCCCCGAAACAAACGTACATGTTGTTCCAGAAGGACATCCCGATAGATGTGGCCTGTCATCGTTACACTCTGAACATGCAGGTCAGTTCTGGAACCAAGAATAATTCCTCCCCAAACGAGCCATCCTGCACCACCGTAACGGTGTCGTTCAATAGAGACAATGTCTTGGAGGTAACGGGTACCTGGCGCTCTCCATATGAAAGTCCGGCGAGAATCAGACTGCAAACTAAACCTGGACTCGTCGGAAAACATCACACAAGACCACTGTTGCGATGTCCACAATGCATGCTCTCTACTCCAGGTTAATCGCAGGAGACAGTGAGTTGCGGTAAGTGGAACACATCTGACAGGCCTACGAGCATATAGACCAATGTGCCCTAAGAGTCTGTACACGGTCTGCCTTGAAACTGTCGTACCGGTAGCTGAAGAGAGCTGACGAGGCAGGTCTGATACTGTGCTCCGTCTGTTTCTTTTGGCAGTAACTGCTAAATACCGGTCCTCATTCGGCGTTGTAACTCAGGGGCGACCTGTGCTGTAACATCTACTCACATTAACATCATCTTGGAATCGTTGCCAAAGCCTGGAGATGACACTCTGGGCGATTCCAAGTTCCTCGGATACTTCCAGCTGGGTACGTCCACATTCCAGTCGTCCGATAATTCTACAACGTAAAAATCATCCAAATGCTTCCTTTGTGCCATAACTATGCGGTTATTGCAGAAAGGCTTTTTAAAATGGTTGTGAACAATTTTACTTCTTTGCCATCATTCCTTATATACCCCTCTCTTACACTCTTGTCATTGTGACGTACTATCCGCGCCATCTGGTGGTTTCCTGTAATTTGCATATTCTTCTTCAAGATGTGTGTGATAATTCTACAGGTGAAATTTTTATTTTAGAGTTCAATTTCTGTGTGATTCTGAATTATCCTTAATTTATGGACATGAGTGTATTTCTTTTCAATGTGCGTTTAGTATCATTATCGTTTTTATGTAAGAATAATAGTAAACATAAAAATAATAACACGTTATGTTTCAATTTTTCACTCCAAAACATATCTATAGTGGGTCTAAATGTGATTTGGGATATATAATTTTATATTCGACCTGCAGAGTTAGGATGCAATTCGAAAGTGGCCCGAAAGATCATTTGGGTTGGTCACCTCTGATTTAAAACGTCCGGGCAAAATTTTAATTTAATTTTTAAATATTTTTTCTTTTTATTTTACTTGTTTACGATTTTAAGTTAATTTGATTATATTTGTAACTATATTCTGTGCAATTTTCATTGTTACAACTGTATTTACCCTGTCCTTTCGGAGATGGAGCCCTCAGGTGCTAAATAGCTTCAAAGAATACGTTAACCAGTCAGTGGTGCTGAAATGCCTGAAACATTGCTTAATAAGCTAAACAAGCCAGATACCTTGTGCTTTTTGAGAATTTCCCCTCCCCCTTATTTAAAATGACTTTCGCCTTTACTGTGATAAAATAACAGTAGTGATATTTTATCACAGCGAAAATGAAATTTTCGATATATTCTATTTCCCAGCACAAAATTTTGTTATTACTTTTAGAAGTGGTAATAGAAGAAGAAAAAAAAGTAAGGCGTATTATTGTGTCCAAAAAGGAAGGCCAATTTTCAATTTAAAATTCCCGGGGCTTATGGAATGTCAATTTTTTTTTTTTTTTAGGTTACTGGCACTGTCCTTGACATCTGTGGGAAATTTGACGTCAAAATATTTATTAGTGTTTGACTTTGTGAGACGCTAAAACTGATTCCGGCGATTTTTGAAATGTCTGAATACATTGAGTAAAGAACTTGCATTCAATTTTGTTTTCGAAAACGTATAGAATGTTGTAGAAAGCATTCGGTGAACATTCCTATATCGGAAAGAAATGTTCACAAGTGGTATAAACAATTCAAAAGAAGGCAGAGAAAGCGTTGAAGACGAAAGCCCTCTGGTCGACCCTCAACTTCAACCGATGAAGCTCACGTCCAAAAATTAAAGATTTAGTGCTTGCAAGCCGTCGATTTATAATTAGAGACCTTGCTGATGATGTTGGAATTTCAAAAGGATCGCTCCATTCCATTTTGGGCCTCAAACGCGTCCAATCTCGATGGATACCGAAAACACTGAATGTGCCAGCTCACACTGCATTGATTCTTCGTGACTTTTTCGCGAAAAATGAAATCCATATCATTCCACAACCACCGTATTCACAGCGTGAGACTTCTGGCTATTCTCTAAACTCAGAAGACCATTCCGAGGACACCGTTTTGAGTCGATTGAAGAGATTCAACGTGAATTGCCGCGCGCTTTGAAGGCCATCCCTGCCGATGACTTCTTAGCATGCATTGAGGTTTGGAAAAAAAGTTGCCATTAGTGCTTTGTGTCTATAGGGTGCTGTGCCATTAGGGTATTACTTTTGAAGGTGATGAAATAAATTTGGAAGAATAAATAAAGAGTTTTTGAAAAAAAAAAAAATAATAATTGGTCTTACATTTTGGGCACAGTAGTAAGTTATAAACCTAATAGAAATATTCTTGTTGATTGGTGTTGAAATGCATAAAACGTTTCTAAATAAACGAAACTAGACAGATAACTTATGCTTGTTGAGCATTTTTTCCCCTCTTATTTAAAATGACTTTCTCGTGACTTGAGGTTTAGATAATGGAATTCTTATTGGTTATACTTGAACGAAATGCTTAGTAAGCGAAATGATGACCTTCGACCACGGTAAAAATATTGTTAATGGAGCAGAACTCTCAAGGATTTAAAATTCGATTTGCAAATTGGTTGCGGATTGTTATGGCACTCTCAACCTTCACTCGTGACCTTTGGAAGGTCAAACAAGAAACATTTCCGCTTAGAGCAGTTACTTAATGGTGGCATTCAACGGTTTTTCTGCTTCCCTTATTTAAAAACGTATTACCGAGTAGAGTAATGCGCATAATGAGGTTGAAAATATTTTCGAAGAATGATATCTTTCAAATAAATATGTCTTATACATGGCCTAGTTCGGCTTAATTCATAAGGCACTCCCTTATTGAATAAAAAAAAAAAATCACTTCGTTAATGGACCAGGGTTGAATAAAAAAATTCCTTAGTTTGAAGAAAGAATATTAAATATTATTTCCTGAACAGAGTTTACATTTGGAAAAACAGTTAAGCGAATTTTAAAAGTTCGATATATCGATGAATGGCATTATGAAGCAAATTATGTTATCAGCTTCAGAAAATTTATGGATTTCATGAAGCAAGCAATGTTTTTGTTGAGTTTTAGTGCCAAAAATACGTCAATAATTTAACCAATGAAAACAGGGGTGACAAACCCAAATGATCTCACGAGCCCCTTTGGAAATGCATCCTAACTCCGCGGACCGCATGTAAAATTATATATCCCCATATTAGATTTAAACTCACGATGGACATTTTTATATTCATGTTACAACCTGTTATATTAGATGTTACAAGATGCGTGCGCATCATGAGTTTGCAGAATATAATTTAATTATTCTGTGAACTCATAAATAAAACAGGCTATGTCTATTATATATTCGCAAGAATATTATTTTGAAATCAAAGTTAATTTTTTTCGCATAATTTCGACAGTTCATGTTTCGAATATATGGATGCACACATAATGTATTTTTAATACGTTGGTTTTCGCTACTTTGGACCATTATAAAATAAATATATTTTGTAAAAGTATGATACATCTCACAGGGTCGGAAAAATGTTAGCCACTCCTGTTATTCAAGGTACATGAAAAAATATTTTAATTTCGATATTTTTTTACAGGGTCCATAAAAAAATTAACTTTCAAAAAAAATTATTTTTAATTTCTTTGCTGCAGCTTATACGCACGTTGTTATGTGATTTGATTTTGCGTTTCTATAAAGCATGTTAAATTGATGTGTAGCGAATAGTGTTGTGACTTATGTTATGCGAACATCGTGTTTTTAATTCTTTTCCTTTCTCTTTTGATTTTTGTATTAACATGGTGTGTCTTTATTTAACATGTAAACACAAAAATCGAAGACCAGCTGACTGAGAGTAAACTGGAAAGGCTAACGTCGGTATTCGCTACACACGTATAACAAAACCTTCACAGCATTCGCAACACAAAAAACGATGAAGTGCTTCCATTCAAACTTCTCTTTCAAAAATAATAGAAGGGAAATAAAAAGATAGAAATTTCGGATGTAGAAATCAACAGCGGATGGAAATTTTTAGAATCGATGGAATCGGCAGAAATTTTTCGGATGTAGAAATCAAGATCCGAAGAGTGCATAAACTGCTGAAACAAAACTAAAAATCATTAAACAAACACAAATATTAGTAGGATGAACTGAAATGGCATCAAAATTTTATATTTATTTTATATTAAATTTTATATACAGGGTGATTATAATTAAAGTCCCACTTTCAAAATGCTGTAAAGAAATAACCATTCATCACAATGAGTTCACATTTGAACTGAAGGTACTTGAAGTAGGGAAATGGTATGGCGTCAAAGAAAAGTTCCACCGATTTTTCCCATCCAATTTGGTATGACTTTGTAGTGGTGAATGGGCTTTCTGCTAACTGTATCACAACTGTTGAATGACTTGTAATTCATTTTTTCCCTCAAAAATCGAAACAATCAAACACGTTAAACGCTACAGTTGATTTAATGTGCAACTCATGCCGAATACGTTGTCATTTCGATTCAAAATATCACCGCCAGCCGAATTCACTTTCGTTATGCCGCTTACAGTGCAATCCATTAATAAATTTTGGAAAATTTTTGATACCGTACCGTTTCCCTTTTCTTCAAATATCTTCAGTTCAATTTTGAACTCATTATGACGAATGTTTCCTTTTTTAATAGCATTTTGAAAGTGGGACTTTAATTGTAATCACCCTGTATTATTATTTATTGTCCCAAAAATTTATACAAAATTATTTATTGACAAAATTTATACAGAATATACAAAAACAGGATATGAAAAAGGTTCTCCAGAACATATAAATATATATGTATATGATATTTTGTGTCAAACAGGAGGATTATGAGAAATGCACAATTTTTTTCAAATAATACCTTTATGGTTTTTAAAAATGTGGTTAAAGATTTAAAACAATACTTGGTTCATTAAGCTTAAACTTTCTTTAAGACTTTGGACTTTATAAGAGACAAACTTTGTTTTTTTATAAAATAGGATACTTTTCGGTAATTTCCAATTCTTTACTAGCGATATTCATTTGAATTGAGTATACTAAGGTCTCCTATCATTACGTAAGAAATATCCATTAAACAATTTTCATTGCGTGGGATTTTTAATCTCTGTATTTATCCTACTTACCCGCTTAACAATGCTAACATCTGTAATAAAAAAGCACATTTAACTAAAGTGGGCAATCAAATATGGACACATAATTTACATAGGAGACATTGCAATTATGAAGGATTGCAGCTTATGCAATCAACACTGTGTTGCTTTAGATGACCGCCTTTTTGAGTTTTAATTTACCTTCTACATGTAATTAAATTATTAATTAAAAATAATTTTTTTTTCTAACCTTAAGAGAATGAAATCTAGGGTCACTCCTCCTTTGAATTTAGGATGATTTACTTTTTTTCTAATGCAGCTGGCAATACAGAGACAGTTCATCTTCATGCCATAATGAAAGGCTGCACCACCGTTATTTATTTAGCACTATCCAGGGGGAAAGTGTAGCTTGAATAACTCTACCTCCACAACTCTCTACGATCCTATTATACAGGAATATCAAATCCTGTTAGACGGTTTTTAAAGTGGATTCGAACCACTACAAATATCCATGGCACGGCCGGGACTCGAACTCTCTGGTACCGAGCGTCAGAGTGGCTATTAGATCTCCAGGATGATTTACTGAGGAATTTATTTATTGCAAATATCATTTAAAATGCTGAACAAACCAGTTTTAAAATATAGTTTAATAAAGTAAAATTTAATACAGATAACACATATTTAAAACTCTAACCATGATGATTTATTTTTTTAAGGAATTCAATTCATTTTGAATCCTTAAGATTTATTTACAATTTTACTATTTTATAAATTTTTTAACATAAAAGAATTGTTTATTTCTCTCTTAGATATGAATGTGTATTTGAATTGCAAAATGATAATACCGTATCGTAACAAATTGTGCATAACTTGTGTTGCAAATGTGACATGTTTTTAGAATAGAAAATTCTTTCATTAATTTATAATTTCAAGACAACTTTTTTTATTTTAATATTTATTTTTTTTTTTCGCGTGAAAATTTATTTATATCTGCAATTACAATAATTTGCATGAAATTTATTTATAGTTCACAAACTTAAGGTAACTTTTCTATGTTAAGAACCAAAATGTTTAAATATTGTTTTATGTAAATATTTTTGGGTGGTATTTTTTAAATTAGGTTATGAAAACATTCCATAAAAATTAAAATATATACACGAATATGTTTTGCTAAAGTTCAGTAAAAGTTCACAAAAAAGAGTATATTTTTTTCTGTGTAACAGAAACAGAGTTTCTTTTTTACTTAAGCACTTCTAACTAAAGAATATGTAAATCATATCACTCTGACTTGCATATATATTCATTTGAATACATTGAACCCCGATAATAATAATAATAATAATAATATTCTACAACAATGGTTCTCAAACTTTTTGAAATCGGGGAGCATTTAAACACCTGCAAATAACTGTAGGCGCACTCTATACAAATGTTTGACAAATAAGCATCAGCTACAAAGACCTCACAGTTTTATATTTAGATGGTCAACTCCACAGACGGTGGAGTCTCAGAGGCTGGAATGAAATTTTATAGTATCATTATTAATATATTACCTATGTTTATAGGTAATAATTATATTAAAAATAATAATAACTCCTTATGTTTCAATTTTTCAGTCCAAAAAATGCCTATAGTGGGTCTAAATATGATGTGGGGACATATAATTTTATATGATGCCCGCGGAGTGATGGTGCATTTCAAAGAGCATGTTATGATGCAAGATCATTTGCGTTGGCCACCCCTGCAGTAAAGATTACAATTGATAACAGATTACAAGTTATCCTGCTGAAGTTTTATTATTTTTATTGATTCTAAGCAGGGAAGGTTCCCACACTGGGATAGCAGTATCTTGAATGCAACATTCGCACTTTCCTTATAAAGAGATGATCTATTTTCGATTTGACAGTCGCTTCGATACGCCAATCATCAACCAGATTTATAATGGGTGAATTTTAAATACTCATTATGTTTTTACTTCAACTCCCTTTTGTAAATCATTGCATGACCCATCGATGAAAACCGTTCAAATTATTATTATTTTTTGTCCGTGATTTGTTCTTAATTATTGTAACAACTATATGCGTTCGTTTGGTAAAGACCAGACTGCGTTGAATATTAAAAAAAAAAAAAAGAAAAGTTTTTAGGAGTCAATTGTATTCAAAAAATAATGAAGGAGAAACGAACCAGAGAAAGTTGAATGCTTTTTTTTGAAGGTGAACATGATCTAGATAGTGCGATAGAATTCGAACTTTCTTCTAAATGCTAAATAAAAATGAAATAAATGCAAAGAAATACACAAATAAATGACCTCAATTATTTATTTATTTTTCGTATTTCAATAAACAGTGGTTGGATTTCGCATGCAGATATCACAATGTTCTAAACTTGAAATATAACCATTTAGCACATTTAAATGAACAGAATAAATTAAAAAGCCGTATTTATGAAACAGTTATAATCTTTACTCTTTAAATACGAGATTATGTATTTAAAGTGCGGAAAACACCTTGTTCCTGTTCCTCTAAAAAAAAAAAAAAAAAAAAAAAAAAAAAAACCGCTTTTATGTTATTAAGTTTATTGAGTTTTCTTATTAATTTTATTCTTTACATACATTCTTAAAATATTAACATATATTAAGACAATCTATTAACGTTTTCCAATAATAAAAACATTGTCTTCCGTCTTTCAGGGGTGAATGCAAACCGTGTGCCAAATTAATCCATTCTGGAGAACGTCAGAAAGTTCTTTCAGCTGATACATTATGGCTTGAAACACCGATGCTATATATATATATATATATATATATATATATATATACACTCAAGAGCCAAAACATTATGACCACCTGCCAATAACGTTATATTATTATTATATATATTATTTTTCTTCAGACTCTCCAGCAGCAGTTAAATACCACTTCCACCTGATCACGTGCCTCCCACGCCATCCAGGCGAGTTCATTGCAAAATGTAGGGGTGGTTATAATGTTTTGGCTCTTGGGTGTATATATATATAGAAAAAAGTTATCTGGAATAATGTTTTTTAAAGGGATGCTAAAAACAAAGTAACTTTATTCATAAATCAGGGATAGACCAACCCACGGCCCGCCTTGAATATTTTCCGGCCCTTGAGATGTATCACACCTTTACAAAATATATTTGTTTTATAATGGCCGAAGTAATGAAAACCAATGTATGAAAAAAAATATATCATGTGTGCATCCCTATATTCAAAAATGAACTGTCGGAGTTAGTTGTCTAATTTAGAGTTAGACAAATACAACAAAATGTAAATGTACATGTAATTGAAATGTATTCATCTCCCTTTCATGTTGAAATTGAGTCGGCCTCAGAATGTCTCCAAATGGAACTGGTTGATTTACAATACAATATTGAATTAAAACAAATTTTTGAATGATCAGAATCAAAAATAGATTTTTACAACACTTACGTCACAAAAGAGAAATTTTCCAATTTGAGAAATCTGGTTCAAAAAGTTGTTAGAGCTTTGGGTTTAACTTACAATTGCGGAACGTTTTTCTAAAAATGAATTTGACCCAACACAAAACACGCTCAAACATAACGGACGCTCACCTGCAACACCCATTACGATGGTCAAATACCCAAATTGAGATTGATTTGGAAAAGCTAAGTGAAAGAGTGGAGAAACAAATATCGCATTGTAAAATAAATATTTTTAACGATTTCATTTATATTTTTATATTTCATTTTTAGTATTTACAATAAGTGTTTGGTATCATTATTATTATATTACCTATGTTTACATGTAAGAATAATAGTAAACCCCAATAATAATAACTCATTCTGTTTCAATTTTCACTCCCAAAAATATCTACAGTGAGTCTAATTCTAATAGGGGGATATATACAATTTTATATGCGGCCTACGGGTTTTGATGCATTCCCAAAGTGGATCCGCAAGATCATTTGTGTTGGCCACCCCTGACCTAGACATTTAGTTTCTCAATTTTCCTCGTCCCCTTTTTTCTAAAGGAACGAAAGAAAGTTGTCTTCCGAACTTCAAAAAAGCGAACGAGCACCTGGGGTGAAGGATTTCACTTTTGTCCGTGCGGTATCGGAAAAGATATTCATCAACAGAAAACGCAGCCGCTTGCAAATAAATAAAACAAGTTGGCCCTTGTACTTGGCTAATAACACCTCGCCTAGATTCACACCCAGTTCTTTTTTTTTTTTTTTTTTCTTTTTTAGAACAATTTCTTCTCTCTCTCTGGAACAATTTCTTCTCTTTTTTTCTGAGCGGCCTTTCCCCCTTCTCTCTGCCTACTTCTTTGTTTGTGCTGAATGCACTGTTTTGGTCAGTTCACATTATTATATGGAGACCTGCATTTGCTACAAGGACTTTTTTTATGTTGGGCGAATGGGTATATAAGATCATGTGCGTTCGCTTTTCGGACATCAGATACTTTTTGGACTACATCCACTGTGGACTCACACACCGACCAACGAAAATGATCGCTAAGGTAAGAACTTTTCTTTCCTCTCAGATTTTGTTATTATTATTATTTTCTAATTCTAAAATATCAGAGTTCTGAGCTTAATATCATAAAAGAAATTTTTAAAAAAATCTTCACAATTTTATAATCATCTGAATTCAACAAACATATTCTAAAATCGTTTTATAATTTCATAGTTTTACCTTTGCGTAATTAGTGCCTGCTGGCCGAGTGGCTAGCGCACTGGCGCTTTGTACCTCAGGTTTCGTGTGCGAATCCCGGTGGCGCTATGGATGTTTGTGGACGTTCGGAATCCACTTTAAACCGTAGGTCACCGTCTACTAGGATCTTAGAGCGTTGTAGGGGTAGCGTGACTCCCGTCCGTAGCCTATCTTCAAGCTACACAAGACTCCTGGACAGTTCCAAATGAGTAACAGCGGTGCAGCCCTTGCTTATTACATGAAGAGTAACTGTCTCTATATTGCCAGCTGCATTAGAACAACAATAATATAAAAATAATAACTTGAGCCCAATAAAATTAACAAATTGTGTAAAGTTCGATAAAATTTCTCTAAATCTTTGAGTAAACTATACGAATATGTTGAAATCGGTAAAATTGTAGTAACTCACAGCGGTGCCATGGATGTTCGTGGTTTGTACATGGATGTAGTGGTTCACAATCCACTTTAAACCGTAGTTTCCGGTTTAATAGGATCGTAGAGTGTTGTAAGAGTAGCGTTACTAGCATATCTTCAAGCTATACCTATACTATATAGCTATACTTATAATGTATTGTGCCCCCTGTGGTAGTGCTTAATGAGTAACAGCGGTGTAGTCCTTGCTTGTGGCGTAAAGATTAACTGTTTCTATATTGTCAAACTGCATTAGAACAACAACGTATAAGACAATGATAGTCTATATATATATATATATATACCTACAAATGAAGTCATTTGCTCCTCCAATCTGAAGTTTGTAGTGGTTCGGAATCCACATTAAGCCGTAGGTCCCTGTCTAATAAGATCGTAGAACGTTGTAGAAGTAGCCTATCTTCAAGCTTCACGAGCTCTTTGAGTAGTGCTAAATGAGTAACAATGGTGCTTATGGCATAAAGATTAACTGTCTCTGTATTACTAACTGGTAGTAGGTCCCGGTCTAATAGGATCGTAGAGCGTTGTGGGTTGTAGGGTTACTTGCGTTCATAGCTTATCTTCGAGCTGCACGAACTCCTGAGTAGTTTTAAGTGAGTAACATATATAGTATATATATATATATATATATATTTAAAATAACTGTTGGGTTTTAAATATAATAAGTTAAAAAAAATATACGTTTTTCATTTTTAAATGAATTTTTACATAAATTAATACATTAAAACTCATGCATAAGATTGCCGTTGTTTTCTAGATATATTTTTCTGATGTATAGAAACTAGTATAAGGGTTACAATTTAAATTCCATACGTTTAGAAAATGAAACCAAGGAAATACTTATTATAATAATTTAAAATTTAATATTTTTTAGATTTCTTTACCATTTTTAAAATTTTGCTAATCATTAAGAACTTTATTTGATAAACTCTGGCATTAAAAAATAATTTTATTTTGAAATAATTAGTAACCTAGTATAAATAACTGAAGAAAAAAATTACATTTATTGTAATCAGAAAAGATTTAAAAAATGAATAACCCTATAATCAGTAGTGAATCAAAAATTTTTTTATTAAAAACTTATTTTTACATTATATTAATTTAAAATTTTGAAAAAAAAAAAAAAATCTGAATTCTGTAAATTTTACATTGACAATTTAATAATTTGTTAATTCTGTTAAAATATTCTGCTGTTTTTGAAAAAAAGAATATTTGAAAAACAGCAGGTTGCCTGTATCGCTTAATGTTTTAATTATTACATCATCATTAACTATATATTTTAGCCATGATTTGCAACGGATGACATTTTAGCCATGATAACCATGTTTTTGCAAAAATAAATAAATAAACAAAAATCACTTATTTTACAAAAAATTACTTTGGCTACAATTATATTATAGGGATTTTTTTTTTTTTATTTAATCTCTCTTAAAAAAAGCATGTTACAGTATTTTCAAATATACAGGGTGATTATAATTAAACTTTCACTTTCAAAATGCTGTGAAAAAGAATCACTCATCCACAATGAGTTCAAATTTGAACTGAGGATACTTGAAGAAGGGAAACGGTAGGCCATCAAAAAAAGTTCCTCCGATTTTCCCATCTAATTTGGTATAAGGACCTTGCCGTGGTGGGTGGGCTTTCCACTCACAGTGTCACACAGTGTTGAATGACTTGGAAAACACTTTGAAACTGTTTTTAGATGTCATACCGTTTCCCTCTTCTTCAGTAACTTCAGTTCAAATTTGAACACAATTGTGACGAAAGAAGATACTTGAACTGAAGATACTTCAAGAAGGGGAAAACGTTACGGCATAAAAAAGTTCAAAAAAAAAGTTAATTAGTTAAATTAGTTTCTTTTTTTGCAGTAGTTTGAAAGTGGGACTTTAATTATATTCACCTTGTAATTGCTAGTTTTAGTTCATGTCTACTAAACTGGACTATTTTTATTTTCTGTTATGATATACAGTTTTTGTTTTCTTGCTCAGGTGTCAGTAGCAAAATGTTGGGACGATTTTTCATGAAATTATTTTTTTGTATCCACAGATTACCCTCTTGTGCTGTGTCATTGTGGCTGTTAATGCAAATGGACTCGTCCACACCGGCAAAAAGCGTCAGCTCAAGGTCACAAGACGTGAGTTATTTTAAAATGAATTTTTCATTTTTATTTGATAGTATACCTCTTCATAAAAACAGTCAAATATCTAAACATGTTGTACAATGAACATCATCTTTATAATCCAATGTTTCAACTACGCAGAATGGCTCGAAAATTAGGTCTTGCGATCTTTTAAAGCATCAGTGGGCAACCCGCCGCCCGCCTTGAAAATTTTGCTGCCCGTGAGATGTATCACACTTCTACAAAATATGTATATTTTATAATGGCCAAAACAACCAATGCATTAAAAAATACATTATGTGTGCATTCATAGATTCAAAAATGAACTGTCGAAATGATGAGCAAAAATTAACTTTGATTTTAAAATGATATAGGATAAATGTTGTCTGTTTTATTGATGAGTTCGCAGAATAATTGAATTATATTTTGCGAACTCTTGATGCACTTACAACTTGGAACATTTGATACAACAGCTTCTATGTTTCACTTTAAATGACCTCAGTGGTCGTCTCTACATATGCATTGTTGATAGCAGAGCAAACCAGACTATTAGTTCAGGTTGTTAGCACTTTTGGTTCAATTTGCACCTGAGAATCGTTTTGTTTTTTTTTTTTTTTTCAAAAATGAAATTGATCAAACACAAAACATGTTCAAACATAACGGAGGCTAACCTGCATTATGATGTGCAAAATACCCAAATTGAGATCGATTTGCAAAATCTCAGTGAAAGAGTAGAGAAACAATTATTGCACTAATAAAATAAATATTTTTTAATGATTTCCTTTTTTTTATTTCGTTTTTATTTATATATTTTTATATTTCATTTTGAGTATTTACATATTTCTTTACAATGTGCTTTCAATATCTTTATTATAATATCATCTATGTTTACATGTAAGAATAATCGTAACCACAATAATAACAACTCATTAGGTTTCAATTTTTCACTCCAAAAATGCCTTCAGTGGGTGTGAATCTAATATGGGGATATACAGTTTTATATACGGCCCTCGGAGTTAAGGTGCATTTCCAAAGTGGTCCGCAAGATCATTTTGTTCGGCCACTCCTGGTATACAATGTAAATTTTGAAATATTTTGCCTACCTGTTTTTTTTATCAATGTTTTTGGGTAGTATTAGATTACAACTACTAATTTGGGTAGTATTAGATCTAGATATAGATATAGATCCCCATATTAGATCTATATTTAATACCACATGAAATTAAAATATACAATTTTCTTGTTCGTGCACATATAACGTATAATTTAATACTATTTTGCGACGTTGACTTTCGAATGCTTTATAATTTCAGTAAAATTAGAAAATCGTGTTGAAATTATAATATTTTTCAAGTAAAAGTAAACAATTTAATAATGAAAATTTATAAAATTTGATACCGCAGTCTGTAAAAATCATATATTTAAAAAAAAATCCCATTTTTTAAAAAATAATATGTATAAATCATCTCACAGCACATTTTACTATTCTTGATCCACAGGGCTTCGGCAACTACGCCTTCAACTACGACATCGTAGACGGCAAAGGTGCCAGCAACGGCCGATACGAAGTCGGAGACGGCTATGGCAACAAGAAGGGAGCATATACCATCCATGACATCGACGGACGAGCCAGACGAGTAGAATACGTAGCTGACCACCACGGTTTCCGTGCCGCCATCAAGACCAACGAACCCGGAACCGCCGCCAGCGCCCCTGCAGCTGCTGTCATCGCCAGCCCTTACGCAGGGCCCGTCGCCCCAGTCGCTGTCAAGCACGTAGCCCCCGTAGGATACGCCGCCCATGTTGCAGCCCCCGTCTACGCTGCAGCCCCAGCACATGTTGGTTATGGAGCACACGCTGGAGCTTATGGGCATGGTGCTTATGGCCATGGACCCTATGGACATGGTGCTTACGGGCATGGTGCTTATGGTCATGGTGCTTACGGACATGGTGCTTATGGTCACGGTCCTTATGGTCACGGTGCTTATGGGCATGGCCATGGACATGGTCTCCACTATTAATTGCACTTTTCCTCCTCAGGTAAGGACAATTTTGATGGTATCGTAGTTTAAGGTGATATTTATTTATTAGAGCTTCATAAGACTATCTGTATATAAATGTATCGAAACTAGGGTAAAACATGGCTGCTGGTCCAGTTTTATCTCACCTATTTATATTATCCAATTTTGCATTATCTTGTCAATAATATATAGCTAGTGTATTGTTTAATATTGATTAGTAATATATTGTAGTAAATGTTGTTGCTGTTGTAGCATATGGCTTTATTGGAAATCAATCCATTACAATAAGGATCACACACAAAGAACGAACAAGCCGAACAAAGCAAACATACAGCAACACAGCCATCGACACTAAGTCTGTCTTACACACCACAAAGGTCAAAGGGGGAGAGAGTAAATAAAGGGGTTTGACACTTTATTTTAGTCCATAAGACCCCTGGCCTCCCAATACAACTACAGGACTTCTCCCTGGCGCCGAGCCTCCCTGTTCAGTCCTGGACATTTCGAAAGATATTCTGAATTCATTGCTCCAGCTTAGATATTAGGCAAGTGTTCAGGCTAGGACACATATCCTGTTAAGGTGTCCCGCAAGACAATGGTGTACGATTCTTAATCGAAAGTTGGCAACCGCCTCTTTACGTGGTCGAGTGTTAAAGATTTTCCTGCTGTCTCGAATAATGTTGCACTTTTTGCCTTCAGATTTAGTTAGGAGATTGTCTCTCAGTTTCTTAAAAATTTCTCTATGAATATATTTTTTGAAAGATACTGGTGGAACTATATAGTGAAAAATGTGCTCTTGGATTATGTATTCCCTTACAACTTCAAATTTTGTTTGTGAAATTAAGTAAAGTATATAATTGTTTTTAAAATATGTATTGAGATTTCAAATGTAAGTATTATTTTCGAAATATAAATACAATTTTATTATTGTAGGATTTCGGAAAATCTGTTAAGTGACTTGCAAACAGTTTGAAATATGTTTGAGATAATTTGTCTTTAGGTTATAATTATATTCATGGTCATATAAGTAATAAATTACCTTAACCTTTTAATTGATTAACATAATTTAACATAAAACAAGTGAAATTCAATTGTTTAAATCTGAAGTATTTTTTATTAGTAAAAAAATTGTAAGCGTTATTCTTAGCAAATTAAAAACTTACTTGTAGCAGAAACTCAAGTTAAAAAACAAAAGATGATAAACGAAGTACAGGGTGATTATAATTAAAGTCCCACTTTCAAAATACTGATATACTCGCCACAATGAATTCAAATTTTAACTGTAGATACTTCAATAAGGCGGAAATGGTATGGCATCAAAAGAGTTTTGACAGATGACGCTGTAAGCGGCACAAAGAAAATGCATTCGGCTGCCAGGGATATTTTAAATCGAAATTACAATCTATTTGGCATGAGTTGCACATTAAACCCGCTGTGGAGTTCAACGTCCTTGATTGTTTCGGTTTTTTAACGGAAAAAGACTTTCAAGTCATTCAACAATTGTGACAGTGTTAGTGAAAAGCCCATCCACCACGGCAATGTCATACCAAATTTGATGGAAAAAAATTGGTGGAACTTTTGTTTGATGCCATAGAAATAGTGCAGCTTCTAATAAATGCTACGGACACGAGTAGCACTATCCCCACGACGCTCTACGATCCTATTAGACGACTAACGGTTTAAAGTGGATTCCGAACCACTAAAATCATCCATGGCATCGATCGCCAGAGCGCTAGACACTCGACCATTAAGCCGAAGCAATTAAGATATAATAATATTCACCATAATTTGTTATTTTTTTCCAAAACATATATAAAAAAAAAAAAATGCGATTTGATTATTTTCTTTTTTTCTAGGATTCAAAAGGTGTGGAAAAACTCATCTCTCATGAAATATTTCGCTGAGACGGTTTCTATTTATATATCCACTGGTACAAAAAAATTTAGATGATAAGAGCATCCTCATCCACTCTTCACCGCTTTTTTGTGAAGGTTAGCAGAAAGGTTGCGGCCTCTTCGGAAACGGACAGCTTTGTATAATCTGCTACATCAGTCTCTACTCTCCCTCCATCACTTGTGTTATTTAATTTTTGTACTATATAACATTACGCTTTGTAAAGAAAAACAAATAAAAAAAAATATTTTAAAAAAGAATCATGCTTATTTATTTAATTGAATTTATGCATAGTCATTTTATGGTTTGGTTTGTCGCTCTACGGTCATTTTATGCACACGTTAGGCTAATTAGACCGGCTATTAGGTTTAATTAGACAATTCTATAGTTTAATGTTGATTTCGAACCACTAACAAACATCCATGTCAACGCCAGCATTTGAACATGAAGCCTATGGTACCAAAGGCCAGAGCATTAGCAATTGACCATCAGACGTCAGCCATTTCGTGGAAAATGCACTGTTGGATTATGGCATCCCTTATGTTGCCCCATGGATAAATAGCTTCATGTGCGTAGTCAGAAAAAAATCTAAGTGGAAGGCAGCACCCGATAATGTAAACATCCTCTCTGTATGGGCGTGAGCTGGCTGGAGGGAGAAAGAAATGGAACACCAGCAGAGTGCGTTTGGTTTTCGAATAAAGGAGTTGTGTTTTTTCAATTCCTTCTAATAGCTCACACTCTCCCTATATATATATCTTGTTCACATTTTCAATCGTTCATGAAATATTTTTCATTCATCCACTCGAGTCAAATATATTTTTTAAACTTGTAGTGGATGACACTGGATGTTAATGCAGTTTTTCAAATATTAATTCCTTCATTAAATTTAATTAATTAATTTTAGGTTTTTTAGATTTAAATTGCATATATCTAATAATAGATGGCGCCAGATCTAAGAAGAAAATTTCAACTTTATTAGTAAAAGACTTTCTGCAATAGAATGAAAAAAAAAAAAAGTTGGAATTGACTTTATTTTTTTTTTTTTTTTATATGTTACTTGTTTACAGTTTATTTTTAAACCATAACACCTTACAACAGATATATTACTTGAAATTTTGTTAGTATTGAAAAGACTAATAATTTGATATCAGCATCGAAAGGATTAATTCATTAATTATTTTTATTTTTAATTAATAAAAAAAAATTATGCCTGCATAATTTTTTTATATTATTATTATTATTATTTTAAGAAGGTAATAAAAAATAAACAATAAAAACAAAAACAATTGAAGAGGGGAAATTGTGACTCAGCGGAAAAACTGCATGATCATTCGGAAAGGAGGATATAGAAACGTTAATGAATACTATTCAGGACAGCGCGAGGTCTTTTTGCGACTTTTGATATCAGAAATGTTATAATCATAGTTGCTCATTCATTAGATCATTCAAAACAGAATTATTAATAATTAGAATGGAGTTATAAAAATGATGTGCAATTTTATAAACTAATTGTTTAAAACTTGAGAGGAAGAGCATGTCTGATATTCGGAAAAACCAAGGCGAATTTGTAATCATACGTAGGATTTTATTTTCAAGTCTTTGTATGATCCCAAAATTCGACGGAGCAGTAGATCCCAAACAAGACTCGCATATGCAAGTATTGGACGCAAGTAAGCAAGATAAATGAGGTTTTTTTATTTTCCAAGAACATAGTAGAGTTCCTCCAAATAAGTGGATACTGTACGCGAATGCACATATTAAATTTATCCCTAAGATAGTTAATGTGAGGAACATAATTCAATTTACGATTAAAGATTACACCCAAATATTTAGTCTGCCCAGCTCAATTAATCGGATTGTTATAAATTTTGATAGAAAACACTCCTTAAAAGTGTTAACAAAGAACAAAGAACCCTTTTACGCGTGAATAGTACTGCTTCAGTTTTTCCCAACGTTAAATTGATTTTTTTCATTTTATAAGCCATTGTTCAAATGATTAATATAATTCTGAAGGTTTTTACTAATGATAAAATGTTTACCATCTTGAGTGAGGAGCGCTGTATCATCTGCAAAAACAAAAGCAAAACATACTAAATTTAAGCTTTTATGATTACGCTTATAAGAACAATTAAAAATTGTTTTTAGAGGATGCATTAAAATGCACAAAGCCCTTTGGATAAACGTCGATCTGTTAACAATTTCTGTCATGAGTATTATAAAATCGAAAATTCGAAGTCGCTTCTCTAATGCAAATTCAGAGTAAATTTCGCATTCGACTACTTTAAAAATTAAACTAAATATTAAAATGATTGTTAAATCAATCCAGTGCCACTTGTAAAATAAAATTCCTTATTAAATGCTTATTTGTTACAAACTTATGTGAAGTTTGATAATACTATTATATAATACACAACTTTCAAGAAATTTTGACTACTCTCCTTTAAGTCCTAGATGTTATACACACCACTTGGCCTTAATAAACCTACACAAGTCGTGGCCAAAAGCATGAAGCATTCTTAAAAATTCATTGCTTGTATCATTGTATCGCATTGTTTGGGATGAATGACCAAGTCGGATTTCCCAAAAAAAATCCGAGATGTTTAGTAAACATCAAATCTGGAGATCCTGCAACTGCTCCAGCGGCCTGATGGCCAATTGGCTAGCGCTTTGGCCTTTGGTATCTTCAGGTTCGAATCCTGGCGGCGGCATGTATGTTTGCCAGTGGTTATGAATCCACGTTAAACTGTAGATCCCGGTTTGTTTAGCTTAAAAGTTTGCACAAATTGACCGTAGAGCGACAAACCAAACCACCATGCTGCATAAACTAAGCTGATCCAAGTAGAGAAAAAAGAAATTTAAATTTGGTAAATTTTCATTTATGTAAATTGCTTTTGTATTTTAACTCTAAGCAGTATTTAAATGATTTTATTAAAAACTCATCAATATGCAATAAGTAAATAATAATAGGTTTTTTTTTTCAAGGTAATAGATTAATCCTTTTTTTTTTATTATTATTATTATTATGGGAAAAATTCGTTAGGCACGCCCAAAGATCTGTAACGGTTCAAGGACGTATACCGAAGTGCCATTGCATATCTCGTTCGACTTCCAGAAATAAAAAATTTTTCTTTTATATCATCAGCCACCATGCAGTCTTAGATCGTTCTGCTTTTTTTTTTTCCATATTTTATAATAATAATCACACTTTCTGGGCAAAATAAAGGGAGATTATAATTAAAGTTCCACTTTCAAAATGCTGTAAAAAAAAAAAAAGAAACACTCGTCACAATGAGTTCAAATTTGAACTGAAGATACTTGAAGAAGGGGAAACGGTATAGCATTAAAACAAAATTAAAAAAAAAAAAAAAAAAAGTTCCACCGATTTTTCAAATCCAATTTGGTTATGACCTTGCCATGGTGGATGGGTTTTGCATTAACAGTATCACAACTGTTGAATGACTTGGAAGACATTTTTTTTTTCCGTTAAAAAAACAGAAACAATCAAGAACATTGAACACTACAATGGGTTTAATGAACAACTCATGCCAAATACGTTGTCACTTCGATTCAAAATATCACTTCTTTATGCCGCTTACAGCGCCATCTATTAAAACACTTTGGAACTTTTTTTTTTATGCCGTACCGTTTCTTCCTTTTTCAAGTATCTTCAGTTCAAATTTGAACTCATTGTGACGAGTGATTCTTTTTTACAGCAATTTGAAAGTGGGACTTTAATTATAATCACTTTATTTGAACTATTATTATTACTTTATCTACACTTTATTTGAATTTGCATCTCTATAAATGCTTATCGGTTCAAACCTAATAATTTAGAATCTTTGAAATGACTGTCCTCACCACCTCTTTATACGATTAGTTCCGCAAATAATTTAGCAGTTGGTTTATTTTTTCAAGATATTATTATGAAGTTATCTTTTTCCTTATCCACGTGCAAATTTGTCTTTCTGAATAACTTCCAATGTGCATATCAAGTTCCAACATAATCAATGTAGTCTTTTGCAATCTTAATCCGAGACATTAAAATATAAAAATTTTGAATGAATATTGAGTTCTGAAACTGTGAAATTTTTGAACAAAAGTAGTAATAGTGTCACATTTAACAAACCGCACTCAAGAATTATCCATAACTAAGTTCCTCTGTAAAGTAGACTAGGAAAAATTATTAAAAAACATATTTTTCCATTAAATTTTCTTAAAAATATCAAAATAAGTTTTTTTAAAATCATCTACATAAAATAGTTTATGTCTATTAATATTAAAATTTATGACGACTGCAGAATTTTATTTTATAATAGTGTCATAATAAACTTATTTTTTTCAAAAGTAACTACGACATTTGACAAAGGTTGTAGTTGTCAATCTCTACAGCAGGGGTGGACAACCCGCGGCCCGCCTAGAATATTTTTCCGGCCCGTGAGATGTATCACACTTTTACAAAACATATTTATTTTATAATGACCAAAGTAGAGAAAACCAGTGTATCAAAAATACATTATGTGTTCATCCATATATTTAAAAATTGTGTCGAATTTATGATTTTAAAATAATATTCTCTCGAATATAGGACAGATATTGCCGTTTTATTTATGAGTTTACAATTTTGAATTCGCGGAATAATTAAATTATATTCTGCGAACTCATGAGGAGTGGAAAAACAAATATGGTATTAGTAAAATAAATATTTTTTAATAATTTCATTTTTTTTATTTCGTTTATATTTATATATCGTTTTTAGTGTTATATATTTATCTACCATGTGCGTTTAGTATCATTGTTATATTATCCATGTTTACATGTAAGAATAATAGTAAACACACTAATAATAACTCAATATATTTCAATTTTCCATTCCAAAAAAATATCTACATTGGGTCTAAATCCAAAATGGGAATATGTAATTTTATATGCGGCCCGCAGAGTTAGGATGCATTTCCAAAGTGGCCAGCAAGATCATTTGGGTAGGCCACCCTTGCTCTACAGATTATACTCAACTTCTAACAAATCCGATGATCTGTTGTAGACAATAATTAAACTGTCAACAATGTGCTGAACTATAATAGAAAACCAGAGATGTGCATAATGCCTTGGAAGACAGTCTACAACAGAACAACTTTTGAAGGCTACTTATGCTTTGCTTCAATTAATTCTACGTGAAATGTGGTTTGGTTTGCCGCTCGGCGGTCAACTTGTGCACACGATGTCTAAACAGACCGGGGCTCCGAACCACTAATAAACATCCATGTCACCACCAGGATTCGAACCTGAAGACTTTGGTACCAAAGGCCAGAGCTCTAGTCAATTGGCCATCAGGCCGCACGCGAGATTTGAATTTAAATTGAAACTAAAATAGTCGTTTATCAGCATTCTCAAAATTATTTAAAATTAAAATATAATTTAAACCCTAATTACCAATACCTTACGTCTACTATAATTAAATTTATTTGTTGCCATAAAATAGTATTTAAAATTAAATGAAGTACAGAAAACATTAATAAAGAAAAGACATATTTATTAAAAACGATTAGATTTATTGATTAATATGCCATAGCCACACATAGACATGAAAACTACAAATAACATATCACAGACACTAATTAACATGCATTTTTGACAATATAAACATTCAATACATTAATAATCACATTTTTATGTTTTACAGGTGGGTGCAGAGAATTATAAAATAAAACATTCCCAATATTCTTTAAGAGCAGAAAAAAAATGGATCCTTTAAATCAGGAGTGGCCAACCCACGGCCCGCCTCGAACATTTATTCCAGCCCGTGAGATGTATCACACTTTTACAAAATACATTTATACTATAATGGCCAAAGTTGTGAAAACCAATGTATTACAAAATACATTATGTATGCACCTATATGATCCAATTTTAGAAATCTGGCACAAAAAGTTGTTAGCGCTTTTGGTTCATAAACTTGCGAATCAAAATTTTTCTAAAAGGAAATTGATCAAACATAATGGACGCTAACCTGCAACACCCATCACGATGTACATATACCCAAATTGAGATCGATTTGCAAAAGCTAAGTAAAAGAGTGGAGAAACAAATATCGTACTATCACAATAAATATTTTTTAATGATTTCGTTTATAATTATATATTTTTTATATTTCATTTTTAGTGTTATATATTTCTTTACAATGTGCGTTTAGTATCATTATTATTATATTATCTATGCGAGTGCACAGAAGACCACATGTGGGTGCGCAGAAGATCTACCTCCCCGTGGTGCACCTGGTAACACTTTTTAGTGGCTAAAAGATCTGCAACTTGGCATTATTGCTAGATTAATGAACTCTCTTTCAGCATGTTTTGTTGTTTTTTTTTTTGCCGTAACTGTTCATAATCTGCCAATGGAAATAAAAAAAAAATAAAAAATGTTTACATGTAAAAATAATAGTCAACACAAAAATAATAACTCGTTATATTTCAATTTCTCACTCCAAAAAAAGATATCTGTAGTGGGTCTAAATCCAATATGGGGATATATAATTTTAGATGCGGCCCACTGTGATACGATGCATTCCCAAAGTGGCCAGCAAGATCATTTGGGTTGGCCACCTCTGCATTAAAGAATAAATGGGAATTTCAATACAAAATTTTGAGACACCAATAATAAAATAACACTTTTACAAGTAGGTGTACACGAGTATACAAATTGTAATACACTGCATATTTCAACTGATAAAATACAGTGAAATATTTCTTTTGAATGTCCATTTCTTTTCTTTTTAATTACCGCTTTTTCATCCCATAGGCTTAAAATTAAAAAACGCAAGAGGAATAGTTCAACTTGTAAGCAAAATCAATTTTGGATGAACTTTTTATGATTTTCTCAAGGATTTTTTTGCCATGATCTGGAATCTGTTATTGGCGTAGACATGGTGGATACTTCTGATTAAGATTAAAATATTCACAGGCAGACATTTGTAAAGGTAAATGCAAGATGTTATTTCATTTCAAAAAACATGTAATAAAATCAACATGCTATTCCATATAAAGAACAAGTTTTATAATATTCTTCAATAAAGAAAGTAGATTTCTAAGTTTGTTCATGAATACCGAACAAACTTTGTCGAAAAAAAAAAAAAAGAAAATTACTTAAGATTTCTTAAGTCAATAAACAAACAAAACCATGTTTAATAAACAAACAATAACAAAAACAAACTATGTTTTATAAACGTAGAGCGTTGGAGAGTGACATATTAAAAATAAAACATATGTATAGTGATGTTTATTGCATATTTCATTTAAAAATTGTAAATAAATGACATATACAATAAATATAGTTTGAAAATAAGTTCATTATTATTTTCTAATTAAGAATACACATGAAGTCTGCTAACAGCCAAAATTGTGGTTGGTCTCTCACAATTATCATCTTCCTGAAGTGATCACTTTTAACTGGAATTGAAGAAGTTTCGGTTTTCAAAGTTTCCTGCATTCCAATAAATAGATAAACAGTAAAATGCAGAAAGAAGTTTTTTTTCTTTCTGGACGAATATCCTACCATTTCAAACGGATGCAGCATTGATAACTATTAGATCTACAATTCACAGGAGGTGCTTCAAAGAATAAATAAAAGTTCTTATTTCTATTTGTAGAAGAATAATTCACTTCAATCCAAATATAACAATATTTAATTTCTACTTTAATGAATTTGCAAACATTTAAAAAAATAAATAATACATAAATAACAATATGAATGCAAATTTCATATGTGTACTAATATATTTAGAACATATATTAAATTAATAAAATGTGTATTAAAATATTTTAAAACAATAAAGTAAAAATTGAATTTGAAATGTAAAAATAAAAAGAAAATTAGGTTACTTTTATATTTTAAGTTAATATATTTTCCTTTTAACTGTTAACAGTCAAATTTAATTGTTATGTAAATGCTATAGCACAGAATATTTGTTAACAAACAACAAAAAAGAATTATGTGTCCTATATGAGGCATATTCAAAATGTAAACACAATTTTCTTTTATTTTTCACTAATATATCTAAGATATTTTTAAAAATTAGTAAAATAAAACCCTTTTTTAATGATATACATGGATATGCTTTTCCATATAATTTAAAAAATTATAACATATATCATCAAAATAATATTTTTTTTATCATTATTTTTAAGTTTGAATCTCAACAACCGCCACAAATATGAAAATTCACAGTAGTAGAAGCATTGAATCACCTTAAAAATTTAGTCTTACAAAACTTATAGAATTTGATTTTAAAATTTGTGTAGGTAAGTAAATTACCTCGCCATACATATCTGCTTGCATAAATGAGGAAACTTTGTCAATTGTAGCAGCCTTTTTGCATTGATAATAAGGACTGAAGTTTTTCCACATGCTGTCACTTTTGACTAGAATTCATGTTTAATATGTTTTTTTAAATGTGAAGCAATTCCATGCACCGAAGTTCCACCCAGGATTTGATTTGTTGCTCTATGGTCATTTTGTGCACACTTAAGCTGGATTAGATCCAAGCCGCTAACAAACATCCATGCCCTGTCAGGATTCTGACTTAAAGCCCGTGGTACCAAAAGGCCAGAGCGCTAGCCAATTGGCCATCAGTCTACCTCCGGAGACAATACCCTTCATTTGTCGCTCATAGAAGGCTTGTTTGTGCCATTTGCTTTATCAGTACATGTTTTGTTTTATCATAAAATACCTAATGAATTTTTAAACAAACATCTATCAATGGCCAACATCTTGACACCCAACATGAGAATCATGCATGAGCAAAAAAATCAACATAATTCATTTAAGACAGTGAGTTACTAACAAAGTGCTCTACACTAAAAAACAGTCTTTTATTTTTATCAACTAGTACTGGTTTATACAACAGATATATGACAACATTATCTTCCTTATGCATATTGCCAAATGAAATGAACAATAGACAATTTGTCAATTCTAAATTTTGAATCTCAATGTGATTTATTGAAGTTGACAAAATAAAAATTTAAATGTGTATAAAAGTCACATATAAAATCAAGGTCTACAAGGTTGTTGAAAGATTATGTCTAAGTTCCCAATACAGCACTAGGAATGATAATAAATCAAATGGCCATGATGTCATTTAATTATTAAGATATCTTCCTTTCTTTCAGCTCTTATGTTCATTAATGCAGATGGCATTTACTTTAAATCTGCATGATGATGTTACGATGACTAGAGACATATAGTGATTTTCTCCAAATAAAAAAAAAATATCTGATATAAATCATTTCAATGCAGCAATAAAAATTATTAGCAAAAATAATTAAATAAGTAAACTGAATACATAAATATTTAGCGTATAATATAAAAAAAAAATATAGCATTGCAGTGTCTCCATTATGAATATGCCTTGTAAATAAAAACTCATTTATATAAAATTGAATAAAAAAATAAGCTCACTAAATAAAGTACTATGATATTCTCTATATTAAAAAAATAAAAATATATGTCATATAAAAAATTATTAAACATCAACAATAGAAAAATGATAATGATAGTAATAAAAAGCTATGCTTTAATGGAAAGATGACATTTACATATATTTCTTCACATAGAGATAAAACATTTAATAGTATAATAACAATGTAAAGTGTGCATTTTTAGATACAACATTTAAACTCATATAACACATAGCATACATTTCTATAGTAATATTTTACAAAGCATTTTAGCTCATAACCACAGCAGATAGAATGAATTTTTTTCAAATAAAAAATAAAATAAATAATTAATTAATAAAATATTAATAAATTAAAAACAAAATTAAATAAAAAATAAATTTGATAACATCTAAATTGTAAATATGCATTTATTCATTTTTTTTTGTTTATTAAAAAAATAGCAAAAATTTAAGTTGATAAGATTAACATACTAAATAAAATTAATCAATGCCAAATTAAAAAGACTCAGTTGAAAAAGTATTTAAATTGCATGATAGAAAAGATTAGCATTTATATACTCTTTACTTACATGCACATAAAAGTGAATAACATCATAAAGGATGTGTGTATTTGAACATACAAACATTTAGCTATGTACCACACACAAAGCATTAGATAATTAAGTAAAAAAAATGCTATAATGTAATACATTGCTACTTACATTATAAATATGCCTTGTAGTTACTATGATTGCTACATAAAAATTAAATTTAAAAATAAGCTCTTTAAATAAAGCAAAAGTAAAATTTCAAAAAATTAAATATAATTAAAAATATCACATTTACCGTATTTACTGGTGTACAAGATTATAACAAATTTATGGAATTTGAAATATAAAAGTAATTTATATGTCTACTTTTTATAAATGCCTAATATAAGTATAAAATAGTACCCACCTTTTAATATCCTGTTTGAAATTCTACAGATTTACTTTAAAAAGCAAAACGAAAAAATCTGATACCACTTCTTAAATCAAATTTCAATATTCTTGCAATAAAATACTCCCTCTATTATTCAGCTTATTAATAATGCCATATTTTATAACCGATTTAACAGCTAGTTCAGTTCCCACCACTTAAAAAAACTTAACAAAGGACAAATAATAGTAGAATGCTGTTACATTATAAATAAAAAAATTTGCATAATTTGCAACAGAGTATATTTTCAGAAATAAAAAATGAGAAATGGTGTATAAGATGCCAACTGTTTTCAAACCTATCTTCAAAGAAAAAAATTCCTCTTATACACCAGCAAATATTGTAATTAAATTTAAAAGCATTTGAAAAAAATATTTTAAAACTAAATAAAAGCAAAAAATTAATATGTGTTTTTCACAATGACACACAGCACATTGATATTTAAACATAGATACATACCACATACAATACACTCTTCTATAGTAATAATGAATATTAAGAAAAGTGAAGTACCATAATTTCTGGACCATAAGGAAAATGAAGGACTTAAAAACTTTTAAATATATTATAGCATTATATAATACTTGCTAATAAATGCCTCTTATTAATAATAAGAGATTTAATTATAAGTAAAACTTGACTCACAAGACATCCAGAAGTTTGTATCCATATATGAGTTTAATGAAATCCAAAAGTATACAAGAATTCATTCTAGCAATCATAATAAAAATATTAACAAAAAACATGAAAATGTAGGCTATTGAAATTAAAAATTGAATTACTAGCATACTTTATTTTGTGCAGAACTAGATATATATAATAAAAATGACACATATATTATACCTTTGTCTACATTGGATACATCTTACTTTACACTATTATACAATTTTTTTAATTTTTCAAACATACTAAGAAAAACAATTCAAATCAGTGCTGACAAAAAAATAAATGCATTAGTTAAAAAAATAAATATGTGTATAATATAAATAAAATACATGTAATATAAAAATATATCAATAAATAAATATATGTATAACAAAAAAATGTAACTTAAGTATAAAAGAAAAATAAATTGACATAAATCACTTAGATATGAAATGATATTGAAAAATGAAAGGTTTGAAAATTCAACAACTAAATTAAAAATATCAATAAATGAAACAAATAAAAAATGAAACATAGGCAAGATGTAGTTGATTGTTTTAAAATTCTTTTACATAAAAACATTTCACTTTATTTTTAATTTCTAACTTTTTTAAAAAATATGAAATGTAAAATTTTATAATTCAAGTTTAATATTTATGATAAAAAACAGCATAAAAATATGACTAATTATATTTTTTAAAAATAATTCAATCATTTCAATTTATATGTAATAAGTTTATATTAAGTTAAAACTTTTATTTATGTTTTTTTTAAATTTCATGACATTAAACAAACAATATAAAACATTTTGCATATTTTTTTTATTTACTCACCACAATAAAAAAATTTCATGTACATAAATAAAACTCTATTCATTAAAATTATTTTTAAATTATATTTAAACAGAAAAAAGTGAATTAAAATTTTATAGAATTAATGAAGATGTGTTGCCAATCAAAAAGCAAACTTCTTAAATAAACATAATATAATAGTTACAGCTGTTAAATGCTAATTTTTTTTAAAGTTGTACTATTCCTTTTTTTAAGGACAATTCTGTATGAAATCACAAAATTATTTCGCTAAATCAAAACATATTAATTTTCAAAATTTTTCTTTAAATAAAATTGTTAAAAAAATATAATTATTTAGAAGAATGAATTTTGCTGTGTTTGCGAAGAGAAGATTCCCAAGCAAAGCACTTTGTCGCATAACTTGCAAACAAATGTTTTCTTCCCAGAATGAGTTAAAATATGACGTTTCAGGCCGTTCTTTGTCCAAAGCATTTTTGCATATTGGACATTTATGCGATTTTTTTCTTTGGTATGTGTCAAATAATGATATTGCAAAGCACTGCTTCTTACATAAACATTTAAGCATTTATCACACTCATAAGTTTTCCTCTGATTCTTATTTTTAACAGAAAGATCTATAGGTAACATATCAGCAGATTCAATTTTATCTATATCATCACCAATATCCTGATATTCGATATCTATATGATTTGCTTGGTGTGTCTTGAATTCAGTTTTATTACTAAAACTTGATTCACATACTTTACAAATATAATTTTTTATAACATGAGTCGATTTATGTTTGACTAATCTGTCGCGGCGAGTAAACAACAGGCTACAAATATCACACTCATGAAATTTATCTTTCATTAATTTCAGATAGCTGCCAAAATTCTGTATCAAAGCATCATTTATCTCAGCTTGTTTAATGTGCATTTTCACATGAGACAAAAGCATTAACTTCTCTTTAAAGCTTTGGTTACAAACGAGGCAAAGATGAGGTTTTTTATTCGTATGGCAGACTTTATGTCTTCCTCAAATTACTTGGGTGATTAAATGCTTTATGGCAAATATTGCAAACATAATCTTTTGTTCAGAGTGAATTAAAATATGTAACTGAAGGTCACTATTTCTTAAAAAGCGTTTATCACATACACTGCAGGCATGCTTTTTAATCTGACTATGAATTAAGGAATGAATTGTAAGTGCACATTTTTTGTAAAAGATTTATCACATTCTGTGCAATGGTATGGTTTATTACCCAAATGTGTCAGGTAATGAGCTTGCAAATAAAGATTTTTTTGTAAATCTTTTATCACAATAATGGCACATATGAATACGTTTTTTATTATTTTTGTTTATTTTTCTTGTTGGTTATAGATATTTCCTTAGCAGCAATATCCTGAATTTCAGATTCAGTTTTATCAGAATTGCTTTTTATAGACATATGTTTCTCATATAGAGAGCGAACTTTATCAATAATATCATCACTGTCTTCAAAAATTTTGTTAGTAGCTTCATTTGAAGTATGACTTTCAGGATAATTGATACTAGTCGAGATATTTATATCGGGTAAACCAATGTCTATATTTTGACAATTATCACCCCTCTTTTTCATTTAAATCAAACTGTATTTTTAGAGATATCTTGAATGTTATTTAGAGAAACACCATCAATAGATTTTCCAAGAAGTTTTGAATTACTGTCCCTCAATTTATCATTTGACAGTCTTCCTTCATCTGTAATACTTTTAGCAGTGCTCTTTACAGAAATATCATCAATATCTTTAACTGAAATTGTATTTTCAGAAAGCTATTGATTTTAAAATGATGGTCATTTACCTTAATACTTTGGGTGTTCTTTATCAATTTTACCAGCAATACCATGATCAATATCTTCTATCGAGAGTTTTGTCCATTCTTTAAAATGCTTAATTCTGAAAACAGGTCATTAAGCTCATCATCTAAACATTTTTCTTTAATTTCATCCAAAACATCTTGAATAATATCATTTAGGAAAATCTTATCAATGTTTTTTCCTGAAATCTGCATTTTCTTATAACTCTGCAATTTTTGAGTTACTTTTGTTAAATTTATCACCTGAATATTTTTCTTCTTCAAATTGATCCACAATGTTTTGAATTGTACTTTTTTAATGTAGCCTCATCAATATCTTTTACAGGAATTGGCATTTTCTTAAAGCTATTGAATTTTGAATTATGATGATTTAACCTATCACTTAGATTTCTTGCTTTTATGAATGTCATCCACAAGATCTTGAATAAGACTGTTTAGTGTGCTATCATCAATATGCTTTATTGGAATTTGCCTTTTCTTAAAAACTACTAATTTTCGAATTTCTTTTCTTTATCAAGTTCATTAACAATATTTTGAATAGTATTTTCCAGTGAAATCTCACCAATATCCTTTAATGGAATTTGCAATTCTTTAAAACTATTAAATTTTGAATTAGTGTTAAGAGTCCTTTCAAATAAATAGGGTTCTTTATCAAGCTGCTCTACAATATTTTCAATTGTGTTTTTTAATGCAACATCATCAATATCCTTAACTGGAATTCGCATTTTCTTAAAACTATTGAACTTTGAATTATGATCACTCAAATTTATTACTCAAATATCTTTCTTTATCAAATTCATCAACAATATCTTGAATAAGGCTATTCAGAGTGTCATCATCAATATGCTTTTTGGAATTTGCATTTTCTTTTAAGCTACTTAATTTTGAGTTACGTTTACTACCCCATCATTTCGAGAACCTTTTTTATCAGTTTCAAAATTTTTACTATGCAAGACAGAATTGACAGGTATTTTGTAGATTGTTTTATGACAAATTTCAACGTTTGAATTCTTAACAACCATACTTTCAGGCATTATAGATATTTCATCAGTCTCAGAAGAAAGACCTTTAGGGAACATCGTTGTATCATCATCTTTAAAATCAATAAAATGAGTGGTTTTTTTTTTATAAATATTTATCATTTTCGTTATTTTGAGCAATTATTAATTCACAATTTGATGAATTGTCACAATCTGCAGGATACATTGTATCAATCTTTTCATCAAAATCTCCATCTAAACCAATTTTGTCAATGTCTTCAGAAAATACTTCTTCAAATTTAGCAAAATCCAATTCAATATCTTCATCAACAATCTTATTTATATCTTTTATAGGGATATTACTATGTGTCTGAAGATGAGCTTGCAATTGATCACTGTCATCAAAGTCTATGTTGCAAATACAACATTTATCTAAATCCTCCTTCTCATGAATAGAAATGTGATTCAAAAAGACTGTCTGATCCTCAAATTTTTCACCACAAATATCACATGAATTTTATATATTCAATATTGAAAAAAGTATTTTCATGCATTATGTCATTATCGCAAACTTTTCCATCACTGTGTGAAAATAACACATCAACAATTTTATTTGAAACTTTTGATGCATTTTTATTATTAGTTCACATTCTTTATATGCATCTATTCCAATTAAATCACTTTTTATTACATTATCAGCATTTACATTGCCAGCATCCAGTGATAAATTGCTTTGCTTATTTATATCTTCATCTACTACAGAATTTTTACCAAAATCATTTTTCTTGATATTAACTTTGATGGAATTAGATATGCTTTCAGAATCAATATTAATTGCTTGACTTGAAAAGTTTTAATAGTTTCATTCTCAATTGTATTAATTTCAGTTAATTCAAGTCTACCTTTTAATAAACCATTTATTTCTTTATTGATTGCAATCGATTTATCAAACTTGTTCTTGCTTTCACAAACATCATTTGCAGTTGATTTATGAGCATCTTTCATTAGATCATTAATCATTTCACATTCAAATGGATTTTCAATATAATTTTTCATTTTTCTGTCAAATCAAGTTGGGCTGATTTGAGTGCACTTCTTAGTTTAGCATTTATTACCTTATCAATAAAATAATTATTTGGATCATTTTCACATTCCTCGATATTAGTTTCGGTTGATTCAAAATCCTTTTGAAAATCATCAGTTATTTCTGCAAGTTCTTTTCACATTCACCGATGTTAATACCGACTGATTCAAAAGCATTTTCCAAGTCAGCATCTATTTCCTGACCTTCAAACGAATGACCACAATCCTGTTCGATTTTAGTGATATTAGATTGGGAAAATTCCACAACATTTTTTTTTTAAACTTTTTCTCAGTATTAATTGCTTCATTTTTGCAAGAATTATCAAAATCATTTCGATTTCCATGTAGGTTATTTGGATTGATTTTAGCGAATTGATTAATTTAACATTTATAACTTGATCTACTATAGATTTATCAAAAGCTATTTTGTAATCACTGATATTACTTTTTAGGTGATTTATATACGCTTTGCAAGTCATCTTTTATCTTTTGACCAGAAGAAGAATCTTTATTTTCATTTTTTATTCATACTAATTTGACGAGATTTACGTGTCTCTTTTAATTTAGTACTCGTCATATCAATGCAAGAATTTTCATGATTATTTTCCTTTTATCAGCATCAATTTTTATTGACTTAAGAGTACTTTTACATGTAGCATCTACAGACTGATCAACATATGAACCATCAAAATTATTTTTATCCATGCTAATATCAATTTGGATTGAATTGGATGTTTTTTAGTTCAGTATCAAAAATCAGATTTGTTGGAGAATTGCAAATATGATTATGCTTATTATTTTCACTGTCATCAATTTCAGATGCAGTGTTTAAGATCTCGCCCTTTTTTGAAATTGCTATATTATTGACTGCAACATGAGAAAATTCATTAACAATTTTCTTTTCAATAATTTTTTGCTTACTTTTATTTTTATCACTGATAATTTTCTTTAACACAGATGCAGTTTTTGAGTTTCACCCTTTTGAAACTATTATATGTGGTTGCAACATGAGGAAATTCATTAACAATTTTCTTTTCAATAATTTTTTTTGCTTACTTTTATTTTTTTCACTGATAATTTTCTTTAACACAGATGCAGTTTTTGAGTTTCACCCTTTTTTGAAACTATTATATTATTGGTTGAGACAGGAGAAAATTCATTAACAATTTTTTTTTCTCAATAAATATTTTTGTTTGTCTTTACTTTTATCACTGATAATTTCTTTCATACGTGAATTTTTTGGAATCTAACATTTTACTAATACTGCAATTTATTGATGTGTTTTTGAGTAATTAACAGTATCAATGTCTTCGGTCATTGAAATCTCATTTAAAGTTATTGTTTCTGAATCATTAATTATCTCTTCATTTTCCTCAAATGGAAGCCTAAATTCTTCTTCATCACAGCTTAGGAAAAAAAAAAAAGACTTTTCATGATGAATTATGGTTTTATTATTTAATGGAATCTGTAATTCTTTAAAATTTTCAATAAGCACATCTTGCTTTGTTTTTATTTTTTTGCTTTAGTTTCTTTTGTTCCTCTGGACAATGCTTTATTGTATGTCTTTGAAGATTGATTCTGTGTTTAAAACTGGCTTGGCAAATAAAACACAGATAGTTTCTTTTATCATTATGCACCAAAGAATGCTTTTTAAATCATCTTTTCGTGCAAACGATCTATTACAAATTTCACAGACAAATGGCCGTTCTTAGAGTGGGTTACAAGATGCATAGTTAGAGTGCACTTTTTGTGAAGGTTTTTAAAGCAAATATCACAAGTAAATGGTTTTATTCCGGAATGTGCAAGCATATGATTAGATAAACCAAATCTATTCACAAATTCCTTTTCGCATACATCACAGATATAACGTATGTTACGCGGATATTTTCTCAATCTCTACGCTTTTTTTACAGATTTATTTACTGTAATATTGCCACTTTTATTCCATCCGCATCGGTATCATCGTCATTACATGCCAACTTTAAAATACATTTCTCAGACATAATCGTATTATTTATTGGTATGTAAAAATAATTATTTTAAGGCTGTAATAAAATTATGCAGGACAGAAAAAAGGTTATAGATTTTTCTTTTAATCTTAATCAAATATGTACCTGAATGATTATCTGGGTCCTAGATGAAGAGCAGAAAACAATGTAAACAATAAATAGTAAAACTTGCAGTTACAGTTAAGGCTAGAATATATATATATATATATATATATATATATATATATATATATATATATATATATATATATATCTATATACATATATATGTATCTATGTATCTATATATGAATATATATATCTATATATATATATATATATATAGATATAAAACCTCCAAATATATGTAAATATATAATTTTTTTTTAAAAGACCATTAATTTTTAAAATAAAAATCACAATAAATGAATGGTACACAGCACTTCGTTGTGTTTCTTTTTTTTGTTTGCTTACCCAACTATGATTCAAACAAATCGTCCCCCCTTTTTTACTTACGATGTCATAATACACATGTCCATAAATTAAGGATAATTCAGAATCACACAGAAATTGAACTCTAAAATAAAAAGTTTTACCTGTAGAATTATCACACACATCTTGAAGAAGTGTATGCAAATTACAGGAAACCACCAGATGGCGCGGATAGTGCGTCACAATGACGAGAGTGTAAGAGAGGGGTCTATGAGGAATGGTGGCAAAGAAGTTAAATTGTTCACAAGCGCTTTAAAAGCCTTTCAGTGCAATAACCGCATAGTTATGGCACAAAGGAAGCATTGGATGATTTTTTACGTGGTAGAATTATCGGACGACTGGAATGTGGACGTACCCAGCTGGAAGTATCGAGGAACTTGGAATCGCCCAGAGTGTCATCTCCAGGTGTTGGCAACGATTCCAAGAGGATGGTAATGTCAGTAGATGTTACAGCACAAGTCGCCCCGAGTTACAACGGAGAATGAGGACCGGTATTTAGCAGTTACTGCCAAAAAGAAACAGACGGAGCACAGCATCAGACCTGTCTCGTCAGCTACCGGTACGACAGTTTCAAGGCAGACCGAGTGCAGACGCTTAGGGCACATTGGTCTATATGCTCGTAGGCCTGTCAGATGTGTTCCACTTACCGCAACTCACTGTCGCCTGCGATTAACTTGAAGTAGAGAGCATGCATTGTGGACACCGCAACAGTGGTCTGGTGTGATGTTTTCCGACGAGTCCAGGTTTGTTTGCAGTCTGATTCTCGCCGGACTTTCATATGGAGAGCGCCAGATACCCGTTACCACCAAGAGAACACCATTGAACGACACCGTTACGGTGGTGCAGGATGGGGAGGAATTATTCTTGGTTCCAGAAATGACCTGCATGTTCAGAGTGTAACGAAGACAGGCCACATCTATCGGGATGTCATTCTGGAACAACATATACGTTTGTTTCGGGGCGCCATGGGTGTTGAATTTCTGTTTATGGATGACAACGCCCGTCCTCACCGTGCAAATATTGTAGACGAATGCCTTCAATTGCAGGATATCACCGTATGGATTGGCCAGCATACTCACCGGACTTGAATCAATAGAGCATGTGTGGGACATGCTTGGCCGACGAATTGCAGCCCGTCAACCCCTCCCACCTGTCAACCGGAACTTCGGAGGGCATTGCTTGATGAGTGGTTTAATATTCCCCAAGATCAGATTGATAATTTGATACTCAGCATGCCTAGGAGTTGTAAGGCCTGTATTGCATCGTCCGGGAGACATACTCCATATTAACCATCATACTAACAATGTTATGCTGTTTTTGTAAATAGGTTCTTTTTTGAAATTTGCTCTAGGGATTAAAAATCGCAATTTTTATTAATTATGTCAAACATATAGCATCTTTTTTGTTCTTTACCTTTTGTTTAATAAATAGACTTTACAAATAAGTCAAATTTGTTTTGCTTCTATCTCTTTCTTTGCCTGAACTTCATTATCCTTAATTTATGGACATGAGTGTACTTAGCTCGATGATTTATGATTATATATGATAATAATTGGTTTTCGGATAATTGTTTACCTTTAGTTTTCACAAAATTTTCTTCAACACATATGCAGTTTTTGAAACAAGCAAGCAGAAATTCTAGGTTTCTACTACTTTTGCCAATGACATTTAAGTTTATTTTGTTCTTTAATTTTTGGGGAAAATCTAATAGGCGGTGGTTTTGAAGTTTAGGATAGATCCTTTCTTCAGTCATGATAGATAGATGCCATTAATTTCAGAGATACATCTCATACTCTCAGCATCAGGCAGAGAACAAAGGTGAAGATTGCAAATAGGCTTTCGATTTTGTTATACACTTGAAGTTTTCCCAGACATCATTTAATTGATCCAAGTCTCTTGTTGATTATGGGCTAGTGTCAAGAGTAAGTGTAACAGGAAGGTGGCCAGATTATAAATCCATAAATATCTCAATATCATAAATAAAAAATAAATTAAAATTTTTAGTATTGTTATATATTAACAATTAATTTTAACAGCAGTTAATATAAATAACAGTAACAAATATAAAATGTTAAGTAACAATCATTTCTTTCTATTGAATGAAACAAAATTTAATCAAATAGATGTTGGATATAATATTGATGCAAGTCTTTTTTGATGTGAAAACTTCTATAAAAAATAGATTCATATAGGATTGGAATGTTACATTTTCATGTCTAATTTGAAATTTTATTAACTTTCAAAATTATACATAATTTGGAAAATATCATTGTGCACAGAAAGGTGAAAAAGGCTGCATGACCATGTAGCTGGAGTTAATTGTGTGCACGGTGCAAGGGTTATGTCTTGGTATCCAAATGCGTTACGAGAGTGATCAAGGACTCGCTTGAAATGTCTTGGCAAAACCTAAATATAACAGAAAAAGCCACAACTAAATAAAATTTATATGCATGAAATCTATAAAGAATTTTTATATTTTCAGCTTACATGCAACAAAGGAGGAAGCAAAATTCGAGGAAACATTTTTGCAGAAGGACTCAAAGATGAATCCAAAACGTCATATGCAGATAGACATGAAATACATGATTCGGGATCGAAGTTAACTCGTTGACAGGAATGGACCCATTCACTTGGGACACTACTATCATTAGCATCTTTTTCCAGAAACCTCAATGACTCGTAGTGCAAACTTTTAATGTATGTAGCCTACTTCAGTTACCAATGCCTCATTGTGAGCAAGTTAAGATAGCTCTGTTTCAATAAATGTCATTCATTCCTTATTTCAACTCTCCTCTGTAAATCTGTTCATAAATTTATTCATAGATGTTTTCATAAATTAAGGTAGACCAGAGTACTGCACCTTCGTTTTTCTTATCTAAGCCCCAAGTGGATAATTCAAGATATAGCAGCCAGCCAGCCAGCAAGCATGAAACTCACAGTAACAGCAAGTCAAATCATATAGAAATCTTGAACAGTAAAAGAAATTGTTAAAATTTATACAGAGTACTTAAGCTAGTTTCTTCAATTGCTTTTATTTAAATAAAACAAAAGTCTTAATAAAGGATATATACACATAATAAAATTGAAATGGATATTGGGAGAAAAAATAAATATTTATTTCAGCAACTATACATTTAATTTTTTAAATCATACAAGATGAACATTGTTTTACAAAAAAGCATGTATCATAGGAAATCTTGCTCATTCAGTTGAAAATCAAATGTCTGCAAATCTTATACATATGAGATCTGGACCTGAAAGGTTTTTTTCTGCAGGAAATGGATAAAATTTTGCTCATATATAATTGGCTTCTTAAGGTTCATCACAGGCTTAGGGTTTTACATACTGAAATAAACAAAAATCGTAATCAGATTTACAAAATATTGTATAGAAAGCTTAACAGTATAACAAATTGTTCATTTAAGCCAGCAATTATTAAAACTTCACTTTATTCAATTATGCATATTAAATATTCATAAAAACTTATAAGTTTAGTTTGATAAAATGCCAATATCAATTACAAATACCGATTAATTCTATACAACAAACAATGTAAAGAATCTTGGTGCTTGTCACTGAATGGTTCTGGTATGTGCAAAATGAAATAAAAGATGCCACATGGGAGTATGCAAAATAGAGTTGAGAAATTAGTTCGATAAAAGCAAAGACCACAGAGAAGAAATGTGAGAGCTCTGGATTGGTGGTGGATTCAGGATTGAGCAGAAGAGAGCTCAATAGTGTTGGTGTAATACACAAGAAAGTCAACTGCTTTCGACTTAGAGTGTGGCAAACAAGACTCAAGTCTTTTATAGGGCCTTAATCATGTCATGATGCCACTAATGTGATCTTCTCAACAAGAACTTTCTTTTGGCATTGTAGTAGTTCAGTTGTATTGTGTCTGCAATTTGTTTCAGTAGTATTAATTGAATTTAAACGTTATGCATATTTAGTGTTGTTTAGTCCTTTTAGTTGCTCAATAATATTACTTTATAAATACATTAATATTTGAGTTTGTAATGGTAGTATTAGAAAATAATTTTTAGTGAAAAAAAGTTAATCCTTTCATATTGTTTACATATGTATTGCTTCAAAGTTAACAAAAAAGTGACTTTTATAGAGCAAGAACATTTTATTTTAATTAAAGGATAAATATTCATAATAGCTAAGCTCTACAGGTACATATTTCATTTAAATACAAGAATTTTATTTTATCATAACACCTTGCCATGGCAAAAAAATACTGGATAATAACTGGGGGTCTTTGACATCTGCATTGAAAACAAATTTAACAGCACTAAACTTACTGAAGATTAAAAAGAGGAAGATATGAACTATTTTAGTACTTATTTTTAATTTGCTTCATTATATTTATTTTTAAAAATTATCTTTTAAATACTAAAAGTAATCTTGACAACAATAATCATACATAACATCTTAAGAAAAAGGTTGAATTACTTAAATATAATTAAAAAATGTTTGCCTAATATTTTATATAAATCTGGTAGCTGATAATTCTGTTTGTAAAGCTAGCACTATTCAAGCTTTTATGACAAAATCAATGTTTTCTAAACAAAGATATATTAATTATATTGTCCATTGAAAAGTCAAACAGATGGCATATCATATTGAAATCCTCTTAAGAATTTAAACTTTTAAAGTACTCAGTTACATTGCTTTGTGTTTAATATCAGAAAACAAATAAATAGAAACTATTTATTAAATGTCACATTCAAAAATCAAGTTAAACCAGAAATTATATATATATATATATATATATATATATATATATATATATATACACACACACACACACACACACACGCACGCACGCACGCACACGCACGCACGCACACGCACACACACACAAATTCTTGTTCATACATTGTGTACACATAGAAAAATCTATTACAAAAATTGAGCAAGAAACAAACAATACCAAATCAAATGAACCAAACTCTTTATTTTCCCAATGCAAATGAATTTTTAAAGTTTGTTGGCATTCAATCTTTAAAAAATGTTTAAGAATCAAAAAAGAATGCTGTAAAAACTGCATCAAAATTATAAAAACTTTTTCTAAGATGGATAAAAAATATTATTTGTTTAAAAATCACAAAATTTTGCCATCCAAAATGTTTTTTTACTTACTTTAAATGAATGAAAAATTTATAATACAGCAGTATTTATTAATTTTATATTAAAATGGTAGAAAATAGTTAATGCTAAATATTCTCCAAAAGGTTCGAGACTGAATGACAACTATTGCAAACAAATAGAAAATGCGTTATATTAAAAAAAAAAAAAAAAAAAATTAAAGATAGGCTTTTGCTCGTGAGAAAATTTAAGTTCTTTAAAACTGTCAAAACAAAAAAATTAGTACTTTTGATAAACTTACTAAAGACACTCATTTTGCTCTTCCTTTTAATACAGAATTGTAAACAGAATTAATAAATTACATTCTTGAAATATATAATGTAAAGTATATTTTGGTACAAAAAGTTAAATTACCTGCAAGATAGTTGATCCCATTTGTGCTGGGGATTTGGTGACGACTACTCCAGCTGACTGCAGAGCTTCTATTTTTGCTTGTGCTCCTCCTTTACCACCTGATATAATGGCACCAGCATGGCCCATTCTTCGACCAGGAGGGGCAGTTAGGCCAGCAATAAAGGAGACAACGGGTTTTGCATTTGACCTAAAAGTTTATTACACAAAATCATAAAAAAACCCTTAACATATGCATATGTATAAAGAGGAATATATATTTCAATGGGCTAGTGGTTAAAAATGAAATTTTTATTTATTTCAATTGTTTAGGATATGTAATTTCTCAAAAAAAAAAAAAAAAAAAGCAATTAACAATATGCAAACTATTCACCTCTTTCTTTTTTTCAATATTAAAGAACGTACCCACATAATGTTAAAACTACTTGTATTAGTATAGCCTAACCACAGATTATCAGGAATTGTAAACATTCTATTCAAATGTGGCAATGGACGAACTGATTAAGAGTGTTAGTGAGGTATACAAAGTACAAATTATTTACTTATAGAGATATGCATTGACTTCCTTAGATAAAAAAAAAAATTGTTCAATTCAGGATTTTGAACTTCAAATTTTATTAATAAAGGTCAAACTTGATTTTTTTTTTTATAATGAACACAAATGGATCCAAGATATGTCCACATTTACACTTTTTTTTTTTTAATAACACTATCAGTAAAACTACAAACCTTATGATTTTAAAAATTACATTGAAAAATTTTTGGCACAATTTACCCCCAGGGTTGGTTGATATTAATATTATGAGGTATATCAAGTTATACATCCTACCAGCAAAATAACTAATGATGGACAAAAATATATGTATATATATATATTTAGCACCAGTGAAATTTGTAAAAATGCTAGATACTTAAAAGTAATTAACATATATAATGAAGATAACAAATACTCAACACCAGGAAGAAACCATTTTCACATCAATAAAATAAACATTATTTGTTAACCTTTTAAAATTTATATTTTAGCATTATTAGATTGAATGTTAATGCTTAAAAAAACTAGTAGAATAATAAATAAGCAATATAAAATAACAGATTTTCTGTGGTACAGATAATGGAAGAGTATATAAAAATAATAAAAAGTACTAATTAAATGTTGATACATTTTTTATGCACACCTGACATCTCTCTTCTTACAGTTACAAGTTCTTCAAGCGTAGCTTTTAATAGTATTGCTCGTTATTTCACGTCATCAGCACAACTTTTAAAGCACTGAAATCATTTTTCTTTATAGCCTCTTCATTCTTTTTTTGTGTGTGTGTGTGATCTCAGTCAAATAAGAGGCTTCTTGTTCTTTCAGAAGTTCCTCCTCACTGGATATGGTTTATAGCTTCTCATCCAAAACTTCTTTAAGAAAAAAGGGGAAGGGGGCAGTATTAAAAAAAAGATACTTTTTGACCTCTCTTCCAATTTTTCTTTTCAGTAGCATTTCTTTTGTCACTATTTATGTGGTCTTAATAAGGTGAATATTCTACTGGGTCTTTTTCACAAAATTTATCAATTCTCGTAGAACAGAAATTTGCGATATAGATCATAGATGGATAATTTTTTAAGTAGTCTTCTCAGATTCTTAAAGCTTTCATGCCAACTTCAGAGAAAGTGCTCCTTACACCAGTAACAATGTGGTTATTGTTTCAAAACTCAATTTGAGAATCAGATTATCACGAGACAAACTCAAGCATCATTTAGCCAATTAAAAAGAGCATCTTTCCTATTAGCAACAGCTATCTAATATTTGCATATAACAAGATCTTTTCAATAATATTGTGCTTCTTTGGAGAAATCTTCACTCCTAAACATTACATACTTGGATGCAAAGTTATTACAATCTATGCCATTTTTGATGACCTGCATCATTTTCTCCAGTGTAACAGATAACATCTTTCCTTTTTATTTCTTTTTGAATATTTGGAGATATACTAATGCCAGTTGCTCTTATTACAACAGTCTTATAAATCAATAGGACGAAGTGTTAACAGCTCGCATTTGTACGGATCGGATTAGCGTGGAATCTGACCAGAGAAATTTTATTTTGTTCAGGATGAATATTAAAAGCATAATACACAAAATTTCAGGAAAAATTATTGAATTTTAGGAAATTTCAGGATATGTACAAGATCAGTACACCCTATCATCTCAAGATAAACATCTACTATTTGAATAAGCATTGTATAGTCTAACATTGGACAATGTAGAATGATAAACATCCAGTTTAATAGCAGAAAGAGAGAATCGATCACTTGATTAATTGATTGATATTGTTAAGGGTGCTAGTAAGATAGACACATCACAAAACTATTTTGAAAGAAAATAATTAGTGTAGAATTTTTTCATTTATTTTTTTAATATCATAAAATCTAAAATTTTAATCATTAAAAATTGTTTTTTATTGCACTTCAAATCCTTTCTAAATGATAGTTCCTCCCATATGATCCACTCTTTTTTTGGCCACTTACCAATTTTCTATGCAATAGGTAGTCAGACTACATGTATACATACAAATGCTTTGGAGTTAAATATTTTCCTCCCGATTTTGCTTATTATTTGAATATTTCTCATTTATTGCATATTGCATAATATCTTAAATGGCCAATGTGCCCTAATTTTGCCATTTATGGACTTTCAATAAAAACAAAATGATTTCCTTCAATAGAATAAATTCAATTAAAAAGTATCATTTAATTTGATAAAAATAAGGTAAGAATTGTAACAAATAAATTCCTTTATATAATAGCAAAAAAAATTTTCAAAAGATTAAAATATTTAGGTATTATTTATTAAGAAACAAATGAATTATAAAAATTAAATAAAATCCATAATTTAAATTATAAATATGAAAATTAAAAACTTTATATTTTTTCCCCTCATTTCCTCAGAAGTATTGACAAATTATATTTTTAATGCTTAAATTAACAAAAACAACTCAATATACTTTTAAAACTACTTTGATATAATTTGAAATATTTTTTTAAATTAAAACCTATGCAGAAATATTTTTAAAAAAGTATATCTTACTTTACAGTGTTGTGTTTTTTTAAATAGTCAGCTGCCTTTTCTTCTTCAACACCCCCAATTTCTCCAATTAAAATAATACCTTAAAAAAGAAAAGATAATTTGAGTGTAAATGATTAAAATTTATAATGTGACAACCTTACTCATGACATTCAAGATTTGTTTAAAAAACACAGCAACTGCTCACATTTAATGAAAACATGACAAAAAAATTGCATGGCTGTAGTATTTGCAAAACAAACTAGAATGTGTCACATGGAGGAAAAAGTCAAGGTGCTGTCAGCATAAAGAAAAATGGGAAAACTGTTTAAGTCAGAAAAAAAATGACAGGCTTCTTGTCAGGAGTGCTGATTCAAGATGTGCCGGAGTGGTTTGTTCACATCGTTAAGTTTTCATTGTAAATACTGATGACATTCCAAATTGTTTTATTAATGATCATGCGTAAATATTAATTCAATAAATGTATTTTTGAATCAAAGTTTGCTGGAAATTCTATTGAAATATACAAGAAGCGTTTCATTAAATTATATGAAAAAAATTAAACATTTATTGTTGCCCAAAATTGGACATTTTCAAAAAGCAACAACCTAAGTTTTAATAAATGATAATGATATAGGTTAAATATGGGTTATGATAATGATGGGTTAAAGAATACATATTCTAGTGCTGATGTAATGAAATTCTCGGATTCACAAACAGAGATTTCCAGGATTAACATAAAAAGAAATGAAGTTAACACTTGATGTTACTAATTTTTGTAGACTGTGAAAAGCAGTGTGAAGAGCATCAAAAAATTTACAGCTGCTGGACTAACATAACTTTACTTTAATAAAATAAAGCAAGTAATGAATTTCTGAAAACGTATATTGCATTCAAAGAGATTAATTTACACTAAAGAAAAATAAGGCCAAATAATCTGCATAATTTATGTTGCCTTATTTCTAATCAATGCCAAATTTCAATTTTAATAAAAAAGTAATTTTTGTAAGAGATTGCTCCTTTTATTTCACTAGATATATTACAAGGAAAATGATAGTATATCTTAAAATAAATTACAGAAATAGTTTTCATTATTGATCTCTACAAGTTAGGTAATTTTATACAGATTAAAGCAAGGAAAATAAAATTAAAAATATTAGTACCTTTAGTTTCAGGATCATTTAAAAATATGCTGAGGCAATCAATGAAATTTGTTCCATTGAAAGGATCTCCACCAATGCCTATACATAAAGATTGGCCAAGTCCTGTAAGTGTGGTTTGATGAACTGCTTCATAAGTCAAAGTTCCTGACCTTGACACAATACCAATTTTTCCACTTTGATGTATATGGCCTGGCATAATGCCTATTTTACATGCTCCTGGCTATGAGAAAGGGAGAAAAACATACATTAATAGATAGAAAATTAATATCAAACACAGCAAAACAAAATTTAAGTCAATTAAATTTTCTTCACTATTCATCAATATTAATAAAAATATAGGATTTCACAGTTTAAACTATGATACTACTACTGCACAAATGTTCAGGGAAATATTTAATTAGTTCGGTTTGTCGCTCTAAGGTCATTTTGTACACACTTTAGGCTAATTAGCCTGGGACTTACAGTTTTAACGTGCATTCCGAACCACTAAACAAACCTCCATGCCACTGCCAGGATTCGAACCTGAAGCCTGTGGTACCAAAGACCAAAGAACTAGCAAATTGGCAGAGAAACATTTAAAGTCACAATTATAGTGGTCATTGCTCATCAGTATTTACGTCCCCTATGACTTTTCAATGAAGGTATTTGTGGGTTATTTTAACATTGCTACTTATTATAAATATTATAATTATTTTGCTTGTACAAGTTTTGGTTTTTCCACCTCTAAAAAAAAAAAAAAAAAAAAAAAATTTAATTTAGACATGAAATTAATCTGTGGTCCCTATGGAATATTACTTAACACAGTTTTACAAAGAATTCAAATTTTTATTAATAAAAATTCAAAAAGTTATTTCAACTATACTCTTGAATGATATTTTAGTATAATTGAATTCCTAACATTACGATTTATTTTTCTACAAAATATTTTTTATTTAACTGTCCCTTTTACTGTATTATCATTTCTGTTTCACAAGATTTTAAAGGTACAACAACAATTTTCCCAATGTGATTTTGAAGTTTACTAATTCAAATAATATTGTAAAATTCGATTTTTGTTAACTATAATTTATTTACACATATAATTATTATTATTTAATAATAATTACATAATACAATACATAATTTTTAAACATTAAAATAATTAAAGTTCTTTTTAATATTTAACACAAATAGAACATATAATTGATAATCATTAAAAGTTAAAAGTATTTATAAAATACATACTTTTATAATACCAGGGCAATTAGGTCCTACGAGGCGCGTTTTATTTTGAGATGTCAATTTATGCCGCACTCGCACCATGTCTTGTTGAGGTATACCTTCTGTAATGCATACTACAAGAGGGATTTCAGCATCAATGGCTTCCGAAATGGCTTGTGCAGCTCCAGATGCAGGAACATAAATTACAGTAGCACTGGCTCCAGTTTTCTCCACAGCCTGAAATAAAATAATATTTCAAATGAAAAATTACACTAATAAAGAAAAGGAAACATTTTTCAGATAAAATATTTATTTACATAGGTCTTCCAACACAGATGACTATTGCATATATTTATTAAAAGATCACTTAATATTATTTTACTTTCGTTCGAATCAAGGAAAGAAATAAGCCAAAATGATACTAAAGATATCAACTTCAAGGCACCAAATAAAAATTTCCCCCAAAATGTTAAAAATGAATTTTACTTATTTACTCAAGTTAAACTTTAATAAATAAGTTTATAAATTCAAAAAAGAAATATATCATATCTTTTTTTACATGATAGATATACACAGTCCAGTCACCTTAATGTGACCACCTGTCAAAAGCGAGAATATACACTTTTGTGTATTCTGGCTTTAAGCGGAGTGTGGAATTTGGTATTTAAGTGGTATTCTTTATATACACTCCACTGCAATGTGCTGCCACCTTCCTTTAATGATTACATTAATGTGACTGGACTGTGTATTTCTAACAATTAAAAATACCTGAAAATATCCTACTAAATTATCCATTTAAATCATGTTAGCAGAATAATTGGTCAAAATTATCACCCATTAAATTATTTTATTTTAAACAAAAATTATTAGATATAGAAGATTTTCATAATTTTTTAAAATTTAAATTTTAATAAATTCAAATCTAACGAGGTTTGGGAAAATATATTATAATAAAAATTGAAAATAGTTGAACGTATTTTCTTCCCTGCAAATCATAACACACACGCTCACAGATAAACACACGCTCACACACAAACTCACAGATATAAATACACACACACAGATATATATACACACACACACACTCACAGATATACACACACACACTCACAGATAACACACACACACTCACAGATATACATAGACACTCACACACTTAAAGATATATACACACACGTAAAGATATACACACACTTAAAGATATACATATACACTCACAGATATACACATACACAATTAATATAAATAAAATATGAATAATTTCCATATATCATGGTAACAACATTTCATGAAATAAATATAATCGTTAACATACATAAAATTTTACAAACAAAACTGAACATAAAAATGTCAACTTGAAGCCCACTTGTATTTTATAGATATGATATATAAAAAAATATATATCAAATGAATACCTCTTGAACTGATTTGAAGACTGGAAGACCTAAATGAGTGGAACCAGCTTTATTTGGGGAGACTCCACCAACCAAATTGGTTCCATATTCTATTGCTTGTTTGCTATGAAATGTACCCTGCAAAGAAAATTATATATCATTTTATAAATAAATAATAATCTTAGTTTTCAAGAATTACATTACTAAGGAACATTTTGATATCTTATGAAAAAGTATATTATAATAATAATTCGGTAAAGAACATCTTCGATGAAATATGTTTTATAGACAGGTTTTTATAATAAACATAGAATTCCACAATTTAACTAATAATAACTACAATACAATTTAAATCATCTACTTAGTCATAAGTAGTTTAATTTTGTTTACATAAGAAATAGAGTTATTATTGAAATAATATATTATCAAAACAATTAATGGCAACATACATTACAAGTAGATGCAACACTAATAATAAAGGGCAGTAATAACCTCAAAAAAATTCAATAAAAAAAAAATGACTAATTCAGTGAAGAATGGTAAATTTCAGTGAAATTTGGAAGCCTGGATTTTATGAATATTTGTCAGTTGGGTTTTAAAAATACTTAAAATTTAACACATGAAAGCATTTGTATGTTTGGAAGTACTTATTGGTGTAAGAAATTATTTAATTTAATGAAAGAATACTAATCTCTTATAAGATCTGAAATTAGTAATGTTTCACTTGGGTTACTTTTAAAAGAAATCATTGCAAACATAGTAGAAAAAAACATGCCAAGTATCCATCAGAAAACATCAATTTTACTGTAATCCTTTTTAAAAAAATGTTTTTGCAGCCCACAAAAATTTCAGACTTTGTTTATCCAATCTATGCTATCATTTGAGTTTGATATGTTTGCTATAAAGCATATTTTGTTCAATCAAAAATAAAAATATCACCCAAAACTATGACTAATAATAGATAAGAAGCATACAATCAATAAAACAATTTTTTAAGCATTGAGCAGAGGAAAAAATATGAAAAATTGTTTATTACTAATTTAGTTATTTACCATTAAAAAGGAAATTAAAAAGATTATATTTTCTGGAATTAAACTGAAAATAATAAAGAAGTATAATAAACTTTTATAAAAAAAAAATTAACAATACATAAGATAGAATTTTATATACCTGTTTTCCAGTAAAACCTTGACATATAACCTTTGTGTTTTTATCAATTTTTAAATTAACTGACGTTTTAGCATAGCAATTACGAACACTAAGTTGTCTTGCAACTAAAAAAGAAAAAAGAGCAGAAAATGTAAATAAGAAATATTCTGTTATATGTGAATATTATAAATAAATATGACTAACTGATTAAACAGCTTATTATATGCAAGATATTTTAATTATAAAGATTAAAAAATTATAAAGTTTCATACATATATTTTAAATAACAAAAGTATTGAATTTCTAAAAGTATTTTTAGTACTTCCACAAAAGTATTATGGCACGTGTTACCAAAAAGAGATTCAAATGATCACTAAGAGTACTGATGACATAAATGAATTACCATGATATTAGCAATTTAATCTCATAAATATATGAGATTAAATTGCTGATGATAAATTGGAAATCATGAGGTGGTAATAAGAAAATAGCATATATTTTATATATAATATAAAGGTGATCTTAATTAATTTGATTGTCAATTAAAATAAATAGATAAACAAATTAAACCACTACTTATCATCCAAGTCAATGAGAATTCTGTTTTAGCAGACAAAGAATTAGAGATTTTAAAAAGTAAAAATTTACGATTTTTTGAAATAATGTTAAATTGATCACTAATTTTTAGGAAGTGCCAAGACGATATCTTAATGATATACATAGTTAAAAGTGGATCCACTACAAATTATAATACACTCTTATTGATTTTAAAATGGGCCTATAGAAAGAATTTCAGCAAAACAAAAATAGAATTTTTAATGTTTCAAATATAATAATTATTCCAAATGGTATTTGCATATCAAGGATTATCTTTATTTCCATAAGATATATATATATATAAAAATTTGGTTTTTTTCTACTTTTTTGACTCAATTAGAGCTAATCATTTAAGAAATGTTGAAGCTAATAATTATCATGTATATTATAATCACTCATATTTCCTGGTTGAAGATAATTTCTCAAAATAAGAGATATTTCTAAATAGTATTAATGCATAAGTAATATCTAATAAGTATATATGTAAGTATGCAACATTTTCATATGTTTTGTGATTTTCAATATCATTTAAAAAAAAGTTTTAATTACATACAAAATAATATTGATTGAGTGAAAGTCAAACATTCAAAACTGAAATATTGTATATTCTATTAATGCATATAGAAATAGAATACAATCAAAATTAAAAACTATAATCTAGCCCTATAAAATTTATATACATTAACTTAAATATATACTTCATACATAAAAGACAAATAATGTAATTTCAATTACATATTTTTATATAGATAAATTATATTAAAAATGAAGTACCCCCCACATTCAGACATGGAAAGTCACTGAATTTACCAGATGGGACATTAGTTGATTTTAGTATACTAAGTACTAGTGCATTATCCACCTAAGAAAATTTCCTGTCTAAGGTTAACTTGCATCTCAGTCAGTTTTAAAGATTACTGATACTGAACTATCTAATAAAGACTTAACAATATAATATTATATGAATTGAAGTTCATCAATAACACTATTATTTTTAATCAAACAAGCAATTTATTCATATAAGCAGATTGAAAAAAATGAATTTAACCTTCCTTATAACTAATAGTATTAATTAGATAATGATAAAACTAATAAGTAACTATAAACTAACAAAGGAATTAATAATATATGTGGAGGAGTTAATTAATTAATATTTTTTTTTTTTTTTTTTTTGTCTTACATGTTTGCCAAGTTGAAAGAAATATTCAACTATAAAATTTATGTCTTGCAAAAATTCATTTAGTTACAGTTTTTTCAAGAAAATGTGGGAGGACATTAATAAAAGGTTCATCACAACAATTCATCATCATCAATAGCATGACAGCCCAGAGTGGGCCAAGGCTTTCCTTTAAGAGATTTCCATGCATTCCTCTGAGTGACAATAGTCTTCCAATTCTTAACCCTTAGTACAGCAAAATCCTTCTCACCTGTATCTATACATCACAACCTGGGTCATTCTCTTCCTCTTTGTCCTAGTGGCTTTGACAAACCGAGCATTTTACAGGATTTAAATCATTCATTCTGATATATGAGCAGCCAAAGTTTAATTTATTGATCTTAATACAATTTATAATATCTGGATCTTTATAGCATTTATAAATTTCTACATTGTGCTGTCTTCTCCAACATCACCAAGAATTGCCCTTAAAATATTTTGGCTCAAATATACCCACATACCTCATCAGGTCTTGCCAAAGTCCAAGTTTCAGAGCCATAATCAAAATAGGTCTACTTTAGGGCTTTATACAACAAGAATTTAGTTTTTCTGCTTATGAACTGTGACTTAATCAGATTTCTTAACAAAAAAAAAAGCCTTATTGACAGACACAATTCTGCTTTTATTTTCAGTTAAGATATTATGTTGACAAATAATTTCTAAGTATTTAAAACTAAGTACAGAAACAAAACTGCAAGTGCCTATGGTAATATTGGGTATATCCTGACAAATATCTGTGTGTATGAAAAAAAAAAAGTAAAAATAAAAAAAACAAAAATTTCATATAAATATATCTATTGAAAAAATGTTTATTTTACTACATTCTATCAGAGATGAGATGAATGAATTTCTACATTCTAATCAGAGATGAGAATGTTAGATAGGGAAAACTAAGTACTGATAAACAGAAGAAAATAAGTATACAATAATTGATTTGTATATGCATCACAAATATTTGAAATATGTAGATCATATCATTTTAAGTGGATGATGCATAATTCCAATGAAATTACTTCCATTAATTTAATAAGTAGATTTTATTTGAAATATCTTAAAAAATAAAAATCCGATAAACTATTTAAGACATGTACAAGAATTATTCTTTAATTTTTAAAAGTGAAAATAAGTATATTTCTCTTGATTAAGAAAAATTAATACTTAGATCATACTGTAAATTTAAGTTAGGCATGTGATAAACAAGTAAATATTAAAATGTACAATTTTTTTCTCAAGTGGCAAAAATATTCAAACTTTATGTAATAAAATTTAAATGACTATCTCAAGTTATTTAAGAACATTAATTAAATTATTTTCTTATATATTACACTATCATTATCTTGTATTTTTTAATATTTTAAGAAAATGCTCTTCTTAAAATATTAAAAATACAAAGATAATGATAGTGTAATATATAAGAAAATAATTTGCAACATTGATATAAATAAATATCAGCCCAAAATATCAATGAAAAAAAAAAATAGCTTAAACTAATATCTAACATGATAAAGAGGGAAAAGGTAATAATTAAAAATATATATATTTATTTATATTGAAAAAAAATTACATATCTCTCTGAAATGTTTATTAGTACAAACTCGGACATTTACTGGTATATATACCATAACACAGATAAATAAGTAAGGAAATTCGTCTGCTATTGCACAATTTTAATACATTTGAAATTATATATAAATAAACACATAATTAATAACTACTTTATCAGTAATGCACATGCAAATTGAACAGATTATAAGAAAATCTTTATTATTTAAAATATAATTTATTTGAATTTATGTAAATCAGTTTCGTTTTTAGAGAAAAAAATTATGTTGTTTATTCATGACAACCTAATATTATATTTTGATAAAAATATTCTCTTGAAATTACGTAGATAAGTTGGTGAAAAAAAAAAAAAAAAAAGAAAGTAATACCTCCAACATTTTTCTATAATAAAAAAAATCTTAGAATATAATTGCTGTAATTAAATAATTATTTAAGTTTTGCCCTTGAATGCTTTTCATTAATATCTGATAAGAACCGGTAAGTATTGATAGTCGAGTTATTTTAAAAATTTATAATTGACCATATTTTTTATATTTCACTATGGGCCTATTACGATTGCTCAAGAAAGTAACAATTAATTGAAATATAGTTTTTAAGTATTTACCGGGAACTCGCAGTAACGATCTTGACACGCAGGCAGCCATCTTTAAAGCACAACCACGTGACATTAGTGTTTCGTACTTTATTTTTAGTGTTTACTGATCCTATTCTTCTGACCCTTGATATAAACAATGCTCAGTTTGACCTTCCAAAGGTCAATAAAGGAATTAAAAGCGAAACTTGATTAAGATTTTTAATTCAATAAAAATTTGTGAATATAAATTCAAAAGTTTTTGACTGAAACAAACATTACAACCTATCTAGTTTAAAAAAAAAAAAATTTCTATTTTTCGTCTGCTAAAATGAAACCGAAACTAAAGCACAATTGCAACAGCTTCATTTAAAATTTTTTTTTTAAATCTAACTTTCTTAAAATGGCCAAATTATAACAATTCTGAATTACAGAATATTGAATAACAAATGAAATTATAATGGAGAGGGGGGGAGGGGTGGAGAAAATCAGTTTTCCTTCCGGCCTTAAATATTATATATATATATAATTATTTGAATACTCGAAGATTTTCTTAAACCGCATATAAAATTATATATTATAACTAAGAAACACATAAATTATTACTGTCTTTTACCACTTTCCATAGCGCCCCATTTTGTTCTAGATAAATTTTCACCAAGGCAAGATTTTAATTTTCACTATCAGGTTGTAACTTCTGCTGTAAAATATTTTTAAAAATCCCTTCAAGAAAATCAATCCCGTGGTTCAGTAGATTTATAATGAAAAGGAGTTCTAAATCAATAAAATACAATTCCTCTTGCGCAGATCAGAATGCTTATAATTTTGTAACTAAGAATGTGCCACATAAATATCTCGATGGAATTGAATGGCTTATGCTGTTCAACAATAAGATATCCTCTTTCCGATAAATGTTGCATATTAATCTTCATTAATATTGGATAAGTTGCCTTATCTGGTTCTCATTCTTAAGGGGAAAAGCTATTTACTAAAAATATTCAAGTGATTTAATGTTTAAAATTAATTTTTATTTTTGATGAAAATATTCTAATTAAAACGAATTAAACATTCTACTGTTCGGAAGTCATTTAAAAAATAATTTAATTACTTTAATGAAAAATCCTACGCTCAAAATAAAGGATTCTCTTACAAGTGAAAAAAAAAAAAAAAGTGCCAATGAGTTGAAATGCAAAGATGCCTTTAAATTTGGGGATTATAATTTTTTATATGAATTCGAAAAATAGTCGAAATATTCTTATATACAATACTACGATGAACTTAAATCTGGCATTTGTTGTTTTTCATGCCACCATTAAATTTGGCGTAAAAGCAATTTAGGAATAAAATTTTAATTTTTTGAAAAATAATGATATGTTTCGGCGTTAAAGTGGCTATATATGGTGTAAAAAGAAATCATTAACATTTTGCCATAATAGTACTAAAAGTTTGGCGATAAAGCGATATAAATTGGCGTAAAGATAATTTGGCATAAAGTATTCAAGGAATACAAAAAAAAAAAAAAAAAGTTTAGTGATAAAAAAAAATTTACGATAAAGCATTAACTTTTTGCATAAAAGCAATTTAAAAAACAATTTTCCCTCAGCGAAATAGTTTGGCGATAAAGCGATAAACTTTGACTTAAAAGCACTTTCAGGAATAAACTTTGGCTTAATAGCTGTTTGGCTGTTGGACTAAAGTGTGGTGAAATTGCATTTTGCATTGACTCGAACTTCGGCAGCCATTTTGTTTATTTACTTGGCAATTTGCGTATCCCAGTGAAGGATTTTGACGTAATATCATTTTACCGCGAAAACTACTTGGTGCATTCCTTTCTATGCTTACTTGGCGACTTGGCATCCTGGAGATGCATTTGGCATAAAGGGTACAGGATTCTAGATTTTTAAAAATGTTGCAACGTCACCAATTGCTAAGTTTAAGCTATGACATCTACAAGACATATCGCAAGACGCAATATACAAGACTTAAGATTTTTTTTACTATCTGTATCTGATCACTTACTTTATTTTTCCCTCTCATATTGAACGTTACTTTGCACTTTTGTAAGTTTATATTGCTTTTTCTCTTAGAAAATGAAGCATACTTTCGTATAGCCATTGACCTTGTTTCTATAACAGGTTTATAGCTAATTCATTGCAATGTTTCTTCCATCTAAAAATCGTATCGTAATTGAAAGTTGCTCCATATGATTATATTCGACGTACTGTCAGAAAGGAAACTAATATATTTAGCTGATTTAGCCCTATTAAATATATTTTCTGAACAGAATTTTCAAACAAACTGATTATTTCATTCTAAACGCCTTTTCTACAATAATGAAGGTAAATTTCTTTAGGGACAACCCAGCATATATATGCCCCTTATTGCTAAAATGAACTTCCTGAGTAGTTCAATAAGACCTAAAATTAAGGTCTCAATATGCATCTAGATAAGGTGTCTGAAGGTCCTCTGTAGGCAAAATTGCTTTCAGTTAAATAATAAACGAAGGTCATTAAACGTTCTAGAACTTTTTACCAATGTTCTCGTTCTTTTATTCTCTTTGTTACCAGAGATCTTTATCAACAATTTTATTATTCTGTGACTGTAGTGATGTTTAAGTAATTTTTATACATTCTACAGGATGTACTGAATTTTGATGTGATTGTATGTATTTTAAGCCTGCTTTCAGTTATTAATAATTCCAAACTGTTTTTAACATTAACTTACTGAAGAAGACAAATTTTTTTGCAATAAAACAAATTTTATTGGCGCTCTCTGTATAAATTAACTACCTCTTTACTTCCTCATCATCATCATGCTAAATATATATATACGAAGAAATTTTTGAGACGTTGGCAGATGGCAAACGCAGGAAAAAAATATTCGTTAAATTTGTAAATTTGAACTCTTTTTATGACCGCAGACGATAATTTTTTTCAACCATTGCAATTTAGTTGTCGTAGAATAGATTTTGGAAGAAAGGAAAATGGAATTGACGCGAGAGCATTATCGCTATGATTTTCTATGATTTTAAAGTGGGTTTAAATCAAAGGAAGAATGCCTTCAACGTCTACAACTATCATATGGAGACGAGAAGCTCCATCTTGTGCTACTGTATTTAAATAGTTTACAGAATTTCGTAAGGTCGAAGTTCTCTGCTGGATCAAGAACACAAAAAAGAGTTTCTAGTTCCAGAAAATGTGTCGGCCATACGAAAAATGTTAGTCGATGATAATCGCTGCACTTACCAAATGATACAGTAGAAACTTAGCTCCGCAGTGAACTCCGAAACTTGAATCCGCAGCTATACATAGAATTATTCATGAAGAACTGCATATGAAAAAATTAGTTTGTCGTTGGGTCCCCATAATTTAACAGAACACCAAAAAACAGAGCGTGTCACAATATATGCAAAGAAACCATAAATTACTTAACGATGGTGGACACCGCCTAATTAAAATCATCTGAAATCATAACTGGTGATGAAACTTACATACCGTTTCTTGATGTTTCAACACTACGAGAAAGTAAAGTATGGGTCTGTGAAGATGACTAGCAACAATGGTGAAAAGACAACGAGCAATGAAAAAAGCAATGTATGCCGTTTTCTTCAGAAGTACAGGACTGGTCAAAGTCATCAAGCTGGAGGGACAGAAGACAATCGCAGCTGACTGGTACACCACTAAGTATCTTCCAGAAATTCTTCAAGAAGTGAATGTAAGGGGACTCATGCTTCACCATGATAATGCATCTTCTCATACAGCAAGATCGATAGTCAATTTCTTAAACAAAAACACATCAAAAGTGATAGAATATCACCTTATTCCCTGATCTTGCTATGTGGGACTTTTGGCTTTTTTTAATCTCAAAAGAAAATTTTACGTGAAGTTTGCTGTTTTTCATTCCGAAGATGAGATTTTATGAGGCTATAAAAGCATATTTTTCATCAATTTCAAAGAAATGGATGTCGTGAAGCATTTAATGTTTGGAAAATCGTCTGCAAAAGTGCATTGATGTTGGAGGGACTACTTTGAACACTCTTAAAATTTGGTTAAACTTGTACAATTTGCCGTATCTCAAAATTTCAGAGTGACCCTCGTATTACATCAGTAAGCGATAGAAAATGACAAAATTCAGAAAACTTATAAAAAAATTGTATTTACACTAGTAAATTGTAATTGTAAAAATGAATAAAAAAATAACATTAATTATAATATTTATTGAAAACTCATAAACTGATAACAATTTACCCATTAATGCCAAACAATTTCATATCTTTGTTTCTGGAATGTTTATTTTTAAAAATTACAGTTGAAAGATGGATTTAGATTGAAAATGTTATCATAGATAGTTTCTTTTTAAAATTTTTTTATCATTATCAGATTTATGCTGATTGGTTCAGTAAAAAATTTTTAATTTCAAGAAATAGTTTGAACAGAACATTTTTTTGAATTTAAAAAAGAATAATTTTCATTTGTAAACATCTTAAAAATTTCATTTGCCCTATTAAAACCTTGAAATGTTTAATTCATGATTTTCTCAAAAACTGAAAACTCTTAACTTTCTTTACGAGAAAGTTATAATATATATACGTTTATGAAGATTATTAGTTAAGTCAAAGACATCTACCGTTAAAATGACTGCTTAAAATTCCAAATAAATGAAACAGAAACGTATAAGTAAAATGAAAATGCAGTTTATTTATTTACACATCACGAAGATTAGGTACTTTTGTTCAATGTTAACAATAAATATCTTTTTTCTAAACCAGCCACTGTTTTGTTCATATTCTTCCACAAATCTGAAAAAAAATTCATGAAAATTGGACAATGTTTGAAATAATTTTTTATTTGTAAAAATAATATCTGATTACATAGGAAATGATAATTTTTTATTTAAAGTAATAAAAAAAATCGTATTTTTTGCTGAAAAAGTTTTAAGTTAAAAAATAAATAATAAATTAGTCTCTTTACGGGTATCTATTTTAAATATACCTACATATTTTAAACAATGACACGAATACTTAAAGTCTATTTTATTGATAAATAAAAAGCAGCACAAAATTGAAAGTACATGGAAATTCAATCTATATAATGTATCATAAGCAAAATACTACCAGTACTAGTACTACTAGTACCATAGGAAATAATGATTACAAACTTTTGGGAATGGAAACATCTAAACTGTAAAATTAACGTAAACTTTTAAATTGATGTAATCAGACACATATTTCTTAAAATAGTATGCTGAAATAATGGATAATGATAATTTCTTTTAATTTCTAAACAAAAGATGAAATTATATTCATTGATATAACTAATTTTTATAAAATAGTAAGAATAATACTTAAAAAGGATGTTAAATGATCTTTTAATGGATGAGAGCTTTGCCATATCCAAGACCTCCGTAAGCAAGGCCAACACCATGTCCA